>JAVCKZ010096714.1:0-11283 GCA_034780755.1 Lepetodrilus elevatus | reverse complement strand
GACATGTTGTTTGGTGTGCGCGTTGTCCGACAACGGATTTTCGCGTTCGATTTGTATCGTGGGGGGAAACTCACTACGCATGCGCATACATTTTGCGCCGACAACGAGGATATTGAATCGAAAACGCTCAGAGAGTAGAGCTGGTGCAAATATATCTCCAGAGTCAATCAGACAAAAATATACTTCCATGATCCTCAAATTATCCTGTTCAATAATTAATACAGATTCCTGGGCTCCTCGGCCCTCTCCACAGCCCTTCATCATGTATAAAAAACAAATTCCTATACAAAAACACTACATGAATATGAATATGTATGAAAAGGTAAATTCTCACCTCTCATAATGCAAATACAATCTCATTGTTGTTGTTGTTGTTATTGTTGTTATTGCTGGTCATGTGGTCTGAGTCGTCAACTGTCCCCATGTCGTCTAGGTCTGGCACCAGACTGTCGATCTCCGTCTGGGGCAGACCGTCCGACATCCCTAAATAAACATACCACAATGAAAAGCCTGGTCTCAAACAAACTAACAAACACTGATTGTTGCAGTAAACCTGCGAGCACCTGCTGGTACTGACAAATACCAAGGATGATAACTGTATTGCCATACTACAGTCAGTGCATCATATCAATATCGTATCAGAAAGGTAACTTTCGCAAATATTTATGGCAGGCCCCTGGGCAGGATTTGAACCTGGAACATTTGGCTCCGAAGTCCAACGTTCTACCACTGCGCTAACATCTGCCCCAGTATCATTATAGTTATGAATGTTGTACATTGTGTGTATGCCATGGGTCATCTAGGCAATATAGTGCATGTGTGGCACTTTGCTATTGAAATAGGACTATGCCGATCATGGGATTCGAACACAAGGTACCAGATTGCAATTCAAATGCATTACGGACTTGGCTAAAGGGGAACTCTGTAGGAGCATATTATATCACACCTAGCTACAAATCGATAACAGTCCATTACCTGCATCAGGGTTGTTCATAACAGGAAGTCCAATGGGCTCGAGGTCGTTGAGTGTTCGGCCATTGGCAATGCTCCTGTTGTCGCTCTTCTTCCTGTGTTTCTTGCTCTTGTCCTTGTACTTGACGTTGACGACCGAGTCCAGGGCCGAGGTGTCGCCGGCTATCGAGTCCATGTCACCAGCGTCGGACACTGCCTTGTTTGACGGCGGCAGTTTGATCTTTCGCTCTTTACGCTCTGGAAAAATACCCAGTAAAAACATACAGAAAAAAATGCATTATGACATTATCTAGGCATGATATTTTAGTTTCTCTCCATGTTGAAGGTAAGCAGAGATTCCCTAAATAGCAGTGCTGGTGCCTCCAACACGGAGAGGGTTACGGTACATTAAAGTGAAAAATTGATCTATCAAGATCACGTCAGAAACGTAGCTTTCGCCAACATTGATCCTGGTCCTCAGGGACACCATTTAACCTTCTCCTTGCTGGATAAAATCAAAATGTTCTATTTCTGCATGTGATCGGGCAACTTAAGTCGCCTTTAGCAGGGATAGTGTTAAAAATGAAAGCTAATTCCTTCAGCTCCGAAGTGAAACCTTCTACAATTGCGCTACCACTCGCCCCACATTGTAATATACAGAGACCCCAGAGGTCTGCGTCAGTCTGAATCTGTCCTCACCTGTGAGTCCGTCCACTAGCCGCGCTCCTTTCCCTATCCTGTCAAACAGCAGTGCCAGGTGCTTCTTCACCTTGGACGTGTCTTGTGGCACGGTGAACGGCGTGGGGTTCAGTGTCTGGTCTTTAGTGGACTTAGCCAGAGTCGTCCTCAACAGATGTGTGACTGCGGCGTCCACCATCTCCTCCCAGCCCTGAAGCAGTCAGTCAGTAAGTGTGTAAGTATACATGTCAACTATTAAGGATGAGAACAATAAATGTAGAAATAATGTTTTTTCTAAAACTGGTTCTTAATGAATGCCCAGTTGGATGAGCTTGCTGCTTATCCTCGTAGTAGTTGTCATTATTAGGAAGTCAGTTCACAATGAGGCTCACACCATTTCTTTCCAGCCTTATTGAGTATGATTTCATGCTTGAGCTTAAATGTAATGTGGAGATTTGTGAACAAAACTCTTCGAACAATAAAAGGGAAGTAATTTGCTTGAGTTGTCTCCCCTGCAATGCACGCATTTGATTAGAATATGAGGATTTTATGAGTTCGGTCATATGCTATGGGGGCTGCTCCATTCTAGCTTGTAGTTACACTGTGCGGTGTTGATCATTTGTAACTGTGCATGCGTCGGACATAAAGTACAGACAGAACAGCTAGAAAGGAGCACTACCTTAGTTAATTCCTGGCCACCACGAGTATTAGTTTTACCTGCTGTTCGTTGTCGTTGACCACTGGAGACACGGCAGACCTCAGCACCTGGAACTCCTCCTTGGTCATGTCCGTCCACAACTTGACCAGGAGATTCAGCAGATTTGTCGCCGAGCTCAGATTGATGGATGCAATTTCCTGGCACCTCCGATTGTCTTCCATTCCATCTCCCAGAGCAATGATCTACACACAGGAAGAAATAGTACAGGGCCCATATTCTCGAAAGTCCTAAGAAGTTCGTAAGTACTAAGAATTTGCCTAACTGGGTTCCTGCTCATGTTAATTTCTTAGCTAAGAAGTTTCGTGACTACGGGCCCTCGGATGTATCAACTGGGAAAGAATATTTTCAGAAATACCAGTTTTCGTTTATTTGTACTGATATTGAACTGATACATTGCAAATGAACACTGAAGTGTCATATCTTTAGAAATAATAATGTTAATTTATTTGTTCCGATATCGAACTGATACATTTCTTAAGAACACTGACCTGCCTGAACGTTCCTTCAAGCAAGGTATCAAGGTTTTGTAGTGGTGACGGTGTCTTGTCTTTGAACTTGGTAAGCAGTCGCTTCTGTATGACTCGGAACTGCTGCGCCCTCTCTTCTAACATTTTCTTACAGCTCTCCGCACTTAATCGGTACTGCAACAGAGGAAGTGAATGATTTCCGTCAACAATTGGTTCAACTATCATTACATACTAATTGTTGCAAGAGGTGGAATTGAAAATCAGAGATAGGTAACCTTATCAGAACACTTATCAGAGCACTCACCCCAAAATGAACATCAATCAACTCGAAAAACTCCTGAAGTGGTAACGCTCCGTCAAAGAATACTTTAAAGCTGCTGTCACGGTTGAAATGGTTGGAGAGACGTCCCACGAGTTCCCTGAGTGGCAGCCATAGCGCCTCCAGTCGGTCGCACTGAAGCCTGTACCGCTCTGCAACACAAGGTGTGGAGCATCTCCAACATTACATTTGTTGAACTAAAACCAGACTTAGTTGTAACAAGTAACAGAAGGTTGCAAAGAAACGTGTGAGAATATTTTCTTCATGTACAATAAAGGACTAATGTGACGAAGTGCACAGTCATGCGCACACATGAGTATAGACTTACGTGAGGTTTTTGAAGCAAGAATGGTAACCACGGGTCCGGCGTAGAACTGGAATCCCAGCGCTGCTCCCTGACCCCCAGCATTCTCCCCCAGCATGTCTGTAAGTAACACAGCAGTCCTGTACAGTCAATGATCCTTTACTGAGGCAATTCTCACCAGCAGTCAGTGATGGAGTTTAACGTCGCTGTGGGAATCTTGAATTCATATTTAATAACAAGTCAGTTTTTATTATTAATTTTATATATTTTTTTGTCTTAGCATTGCTTTAAAGATTATTTTGATTGTATCGTGGCGTGTCAATTTATGCCACACCCATAGCACTTTGAGTTAAAGTAATCATTGGCGAGACGGACCTGGGAAGAGATCGTTGAGGCTGACTGGTGGCTTGTTCGTGTCGATGGTCAGCTTGTGAGTGGCGACCTTGACGGGGAAAACTGGTTTTGTGACGAGCTTGAACGGTAGTTTGATTGTAGCTGTACTCACTCTTGGGGCACCTAGAACACCAAAACTAAATGTCCAAACTCCAACATTCATATCTAGGTATTCTTGCTGGAATTGGCAGCACTTCGACAAAGTGTGTCTAGTTACTACTAATTCGTCCACAGTTCATATAATAACATGCGTTCAATGTTAAGCTACGGCATGCGAGAAAAGCATAGGAATTTGAGAAACCGATATTTGAACACAAAATATTTGTGCTGAAAATATTACAATAAATGTGCACATTTATATTGAACGAAATCAACACTAGGAAGCATGATTATAGTGCTACATTATTGTAGTTGAATACAAGACTACATACCTGACGCGCTTTTGTACTTTGCTGTTACCTCTGCAGACAACAGCGCCGGTAGACAGGATCCTTGCATGAAGAAAGCGCTGAAGTAGTCGCCTGGCTTGCTCGGCTCTGAAACATAACAGACATATAGATAATTGCGTCATTTCAATATAAACAATCTAAATTTTGTATGTATTAATATTTTGGTAAGTACATTAACAAGAAAAGATAAGAAAGCATAAATGAACTCACCGACTCTGGAAATTGTAAACGTGGATTGATTGCAGCCAAGCGGCCACGGAGTGTGAATCTCCATGTTTATATTTTCTAAAACTAGGCGGGATTTCAGTTGTATCTGGAAACAAAGTATGGAAAATAAACTATTGTCAAAAACAATCTACTTGAATATAAATTGGGAGAGTAAATACCTTAACAAAATAATAATTATAATTCAACAGTTGAAGTGTTAAATATCTCATGAAAAAACAAGATCTGTATGGCTGTCATCTCAATCTGTACTGAAGTCCAAATGATGGATCTAATTAATATCCTCGTCTCCTGTGAGAGGACAACTTGACACTTACTCGGACAGTTAGGGACGGAATGATATCATCATCTTGGATTTGAACCCCGTTTGCCATCTAAATGTAAAGCAAACAAAGTTAGAACAAGAATACAAATTAAATATGATTAACACAATGTAGATTGTCAACAATATTCCACCAATTTTACAGTTTCTCCGACAATTAAATTCGTACAGGAGCAGTCTTTTGAGATCGTTACTGAGAAGAGAGAAATCCTTTTCATTATAGCTATCCTGGGTTTGTTCCGTGGAATGATCGTAGTGCTGTAAGAGTTATAACACTACTGTTATCATGTGTTAGTGATATATAGCTCACCGATTTATCATCCAGGGAAGGGTTTGTATGGACGGTTATAGTCAGATCTTCTTCGGTCTTTAGGTTTGGCACTATCACTGATGAAGAAAATGAATGTATTTAAACAACAGGTTTACCAATGAAAATTGACATCAGAAATCGTAAAACATTCATATGACTACATTATACATAGAATCTGAAGTTACACATAATTATTGACAAATGTAAAACCTCCATCATTCCCTGTAGATCAGGAGGCCTATTCTCGAAACGTTCTTACGATTGTAAGCCAATCTTGGCGATTCTTATAGTAAGGCTACAAACTGTTCTTAGGCCAAGAAGTTCGTAAGAATAGACCCTCAACTTAATAGAATCTAAGAATTTGAATAGCTCCTCTTTTCCTGAGATATATATCCAGTCATCATTTTTGTGCATTTCATCTCTTGTGAGTGAAGTGTTGACAAGATAAAATCCCCTGGATTTCTAAACTCAGAATTTGTAGTAATCTCCCCTTGGCTCTCCTCTGCCACTTTGTCACCTGCACATGCATCTTATAATTCTCATCAACACCTCCGTGACGTATCAAACACGTTGCAGATTCTATGCTTTATGAAGATGAAGATTGTGTGATTTGTTGTTTAACATCGCAGCAGGAATATTTCACGCATACACAACGATCCGAGTCTACAAATATCCTACCAGATTTCTATACATCGCAGCAGAAATATTTCACCCATATGTAACAATCCGAGATGTAGTCAACAAACATCCTACCAGATTTACGAGCATTCTCTTTTATCTTCTTCTGCAGGTTCTTCATCTCAACGTCCATGTCGGCGTAGTTGAGTTCCCTGGCGTCCACGGTGGGCGGGATGAACATGGCGGGGTCAGTCCCGAGGTACCCACACTCCAGTCTGCCCGAGGAACTCAGCGACACCACCACACCCTTCAGATCTCTGGAAAACAACCACCCGTCACTGTCAGGAATCACGTGACAACTTTCACAGTACAGATTGCAGATTGCAATATTCTTCTCACAAGCGATTGTGAGCGAGATGTTGTTTTATGTCGCAGAGAGAATATTTAACCATCAAACTTCTTAACCTAAGAACAGTTCTTAACAATTCTTAAAGGGCCCTTCTTAAAGTATGGCTACGAACTGTTCTTAGGCTAAGAAGTTCGTAAGAACGTTTCGAGAATAGGCCCCCAGGACTATTATTGAAAACGGTTCAGTGTCGGCGGCTTACTTGAAGTTTCCTATTCGGATCTGCACAGGTAAGTGTTCCATCTTGGCGGCCCACTTGAGATTGACATCCTGGTAGACGAGCACAGACGAAGTGTGCGTGGCAACCATGAAATTGATCGTTCCCTCAAGTACTGCACATGGAAACCAAGGAAATTAGTCTCAATTATTTTGTGTACACAGAATAGAAGTATTAATTGTGAACCAACAATTTAAACATAGGAAGATTTGTTGAGTAGGGGTGGTGTTGTTTGGGAGTAAGAACTTTTCAAAATAATTTCACTCATATGCAGCTTCTTGGGATATTTATAATATTTTCCCTACTCAGTTATGAAACTGAAACACATTGCTAAAAAACATCAACACTATCCTGAACCAAATGACATACAATGATGCCAGAAATATGAGAATAATAACGAGTTATTGCACTGCGATCACAACTGGGATAACGTCTAACAACACTTTTAACCCACCCCATGTGGGAGGCAACCGGAGATGCCCTAAGGAGTTGTACCTGTGCATAGTCCAGCAGGGAGAGGGCTAATGCGACATTATGGCTGTATTTACTCACATGATGTATACGGTATGAAGCAAGCAGGGTCAAACTCAAACTTCTTCATGTAACGTAACTTGCCAGACTCGGTCAAACAGAACAGATTTCTCTCACCTGAAATCAAATCATTAGGTAATAGAAATGAAGTGAGTGAGTGAATATGGAGTGTAACGTCTCTGTGGGAATCTTTCACCCATTTGCGACGATAATAGAAATGAAGAAATGACAATACAAGTAATAATAAAAGTGACAAGATGTCCATGATTCCGTACCATTGCCAATGTGTGTTATTGGTTCACATACTGCGTACATGTACTACGTACCTAGCACCAAAATGGACGGAGGTGCTTGGGTAAATGTTATCACAGCCAAATCTAATGCTTGTTCTCCAATGTTGAAAGCCCAGTCGATCTGAAACACAAAGCTCATCAATGGACAGTGTTATAACGCACCTCTATGCATCGCGGTAACCATAGAGTTGGGCTTGGATCCCTTTAAATTTTGTTAAATTTATTATTATCATTTAAAAACATATATTTCCTTTGCTTGCTGATGTAGGAATATGGGAAAACACATAGAACATTGCAGTATTATTCATAGAAGTTATATATTGTAATATTTCTGATTGTCCACGAGAGAGCAAATCAAAATGGGCTCAACATCAAGCATTTAAAATGTCAGAGAGACAAGAGAAGGAAATTAAGACTATAAAATATACATACTGCTACTCTTTTCCCTGATTTAATACTTTGAGTTTCTTCTTTGCTACTGGAGTCACTTGCCACCGCCAACACCTGGTATCTGGAGTGAAAAACACACACCATTGGTTGTATGCTTGAACTAAGGGAGATAACCGTATAATGCATATATAGAAACATTGCTTCCAAACCAATGGGTTGCTCCTTTCTAGCTGTACTTTCTGTCCGATGCATGCACAGTTACCAAGGATCAACACTGCATAGTGTAATTGCGCATGTGTCGGACAGAAAGTACAGACATAACAGCTAGAAAGGAGCAGCCCCAAACTCTGCACGTGGAACGCCTCACTACCAGCAGATATCTAGATCACCTATTTTCATAGAGATCAACACTATTGAAATATTAAAAATAAACTTAATGTCATTTATAGTCTTTTCAATTTTATAAGAGTTATTCCATTTTGCACATACTTGTAACATTCGACTTGTCTCATTGACGACACGGTGACAAAGCTGTCAAGACGTGGGATGTACTTAATGGGCCCGGGGAGTAACGCCCCTGGTAAAAACCTGCTGAACGCAAAACTCTCCTGCTCGAATATTGAGACAGTTCCATCCATCGATTGCACGCAGAAGAAATCCTTCCCTGCAATTGAAAATAATAATAACAATGTTAGATATTTATAATGCAACAGGCCTCCATTTCACAGAACAGTCATAGCGCTACGAGAGTCGTAACTCCTTAACAACTCCATGTTCTGTTCTGTGAAACGGGCCCCAGATCCTCCCCGGATGGCATGCTCAAATCACTACAATATTAACCCAGTTGATGGATCAGTTGCACCCAAGTGTTCCTTCTCAACTCCCTGGGACGTAAACAAGCCAACTCACCTTTGACGCCACCAAAAGGTCCATAGCAGAAGTTGAAGGCTGTTCTCTGTAGCGCGTGTTCATACAGAAGTTTGATCTGATACTGACTGCCATGACCCACACTCCCGGATATAGCTGCAACATAGACGTACACACAGACATCATAACAATATACCCAGTAAGTACATTCCAGCAAAACCTTTATATATTTTAGTGTAAGATGTAGGGCATGCTCCTTTCTAGCTGTTCTGTCTGTACTTTCTGTCCGACGCATTCGCAGTTACCAAGGATCAACACCGCACAGTGTAACTGTGCATGCGTCGGACAGAAAGTACAGACACAACAGCTAGAAAGGATCAGCCTCATACATACTGAGAAACAAACAAAAAACATGGAGTGTTACTTGGAAAGAAGCTGACTGTAACATTTGGTACATTATTTTATTCAGTATTTGTCACATTTTCGCTGATATAGTTCACTGGGCTCCATACTTTTCTTTGTTTGAATACATTTATCCAAAGATTTAATAGAAGAAACATTTTAGCGTATAATAAACGTAACTTATTTTTAAAGTTAATAACTAGTAAGAGATACAAACCTGAAATGCTTAACACTGAAACCTTTCTAGGCTGAAGGACTGCTAATGTGATGTTTTCTGATCCCCTGAAAATAGAAATGAAAGATACTATCTGCATTATCATATACGGAAAAGTAAATACATTTTAAGGTAGTTCATTTAACAACTTGAGTTTTAAAAGTGTCTCTGAAACGGCACCATGCAATCCTGGGATTCGAATTGCTGAATTCGAGTTGCTGAATTGAAAGTCCAATGCTTTACTGACAGCCAAAGGGGAACCCGACTGACCGAAATCAGCAAAGGGGAACCCTACTCACCAAAATCAGTAAAAGTATATTTTATATCACACACTAAATGTTTACTCACGATGCAAATTTTCCAGCTTCTAGTTGCAATATTGGATTGGGGAATGCATGTTCAAGCATGACATCCTGAGGCTTAAAGCCGCTAAATCCTCCGTCTGTCTTGACAGGCGACGGGTTGTAGATCCTCAGAATACCATTGTAGCTGCCCAATACAATCTTGTCTGGAAATAGAACACCACAATATACTACTATTTCACTAATTAACAGGCTACCTAATAGTTTTAACCCTCCCCCTGCTAGATTAGACAAAGATACTTAGGGCATCTCCCGTTGTCTCTAACATGGAAAGGGTCATACTCAATTGATGACGCTACTGTAGTACAGTATAACAACTACAGTCAAACCACATCATAACAGGTTTTCCACCTACCGGTCGACCGTTAACCAATACAAAGTTCCGACCATATGAAACTGGAATCCGATGATCTGGTTATTTCGCTTACTAGTCAGAAGTTAACAAATACGGAAGTGTCCTGTGTTCAGTATAACAGAGTCTGACTGTACTAGGATTGATATACATTTGATTATTTTTTTTTTAATCACACAAGATTGTTATCAGTTTATAAACCCAGTGAAGTCATCAGAAAAATACTAAATAATATTGACATAAAAATATTGGGATTCCATCTCGGTAATTACACACCGATGTCATCGGCACTGTTGTCAATGTTGGCGACACACAGACATCCCAGGTCAAACTCCTCGTCCTCTCCCACAGTCACGGACCACCAGTCACGGATCTTGAACAGCGACATCACTCACCCTGCAAAAGTATGACAGAAAATCACTAAACATGTATTTCTTCTGTTAAAAGGAATAAATCTATTAAAGATGTCAATAACAATTAATATGCTACTGTAAAATATGTTGAGAACTCCGAAGTTAGGGTACGCTTCCAATGAATCCCACGATCATCCTACTAAAGTGCAAGCCTTTAGTATCACAGCACTTGAATATCCACACAATAAAACATCACTATCAAATATACCCTCTCTGACAACACTGTAAATACAGCATTTACAGTGTTGTCAGAGGGGGTATGCTGTTATAGTGGTGTTTTATTGCATTGCATATTCAAGCGCCTGCCGTGTGCTACATTATTGATATTATGTTCCCCACTGTGGCTATGACAGTTTCAAAACGATTTTGAAAATTGATACGTTGTCACCCGCATTGGAGCTAGCATATTGCCATCATCGATTGTAATTAGATGCAAAAGGTATTTGACAAGTGATATGACTGTCGACAATGTCAACCAGCTCAGCTGGCGACAGTTTGTTTACAAAATCACGACATGTGATCAACAAGATTTTACAACTTCCAACAACATTGTGTAGTACCTTCCGATACACGCTCTATTCCAGTGAGTTACAGCACTGTTAACTAAGAATATAGGCACTATACACTAAATAGCATTGATTGACTGTCACATTGTAAACAAGCTTTGATAAAATGACAAAGTCGTTTCCATCTAAACATTTCTGCTAGTTCCAGCTATGCGTGCAAGTGCGCATGCGTAACCGGAAATAGGTTTCGAACGATGTTATTAATACTGAAAAGATAACAACATTCGCATTGCTGATTTTATTAGACTATGAACAATTAATGAAGGATAATGTTTCAATAACCAATAAACTCTACCGTATTAGATATCTATCTTATACTTCTCGTGGCCGAGATAATGGTATATACTACTTGTAATACAACTATTATTATGAGCAGGTGCCCTCAAAGTAAACCGTTTCAAGATTGTATAATGATTGTCAACTTATTAATACAATCTAAGTCAATACACACACACACACACACACACACACACACACACACACACACACACACACACACACACACACACACACACA
>JAVCKZ010096703.1:0-11284 GCA_034780755.1 Lepetodrilus elevatus | reverse complement strand
CGTTGGACTCACAATCCAGCAACTCGGGTTCGAATCCCAGGGTGATCGGAATGATCCTCTGTTACAATGGCGCCCAAACTTTAATACTGAATAGTGATACAATTAACAAATGTTATGAATTCTACTAACCCTTAGGATAACTTTAGCGGTTCTGTAACTGAGTAATATCTCAGTTGAGTTTGAGTTTTTACTCAAGTTACAACTGAGTCGGAGAAATTTCAGCTGGGCAAAATTTCACTCAAGTTTGTTTCCAGAAATCGGGATGACCAGTGTTCACATGATGAAAAAACTGGACCACCAAATGGGATTCAACCGCAAACTTTTGAACTTTCTAACCCAACGCACTACTGCTGAGCCACCCTACCAGTGACATAATATTCACTGTGAAAATTTAAATGCCATGAAGTTATAAAAATAAGCAAGGTTGAGACTCTCATTATACAGTTCTATTTGAAAAAGACATGGTATTATTCGTCGTACATAGTAAACACAAACATTTATAGTATGCTAATGTTCTTCATACGGTAATTAACAATTGCATTGACCTTTCAATACGATATACTTGTGGTCACAATACTGCTGTGCTGCTAGAATTGTAAAGCTAGTCGTGTAAGGTTTGTCACATAATGTTAATATCATGTAGTGTATAAGTCACGTAAGCAAATGGAAAAGTGCATCGTATTATGCATTATTTGACTGTTTAACAATTTTGCATTCATCATGAGTGACATAAAGGTTCTGTTCTGTTCTGTTGTGTTGTGAAAAGGATATAGGTTTGTTTGATTAAATATAATATAGATATATATCTATGCAAAATGTTATATGATAATAGGCTTCAATTTTTATTTCATGCAAATGGAATATATTACCTTTAAATCAGTGTTCGAAATAATGAAAATAATGAGGGGGGTCATTCTCCATAGGCCAAATGTTAAAGGTGGTAAAATCTGTAATTTTCAGGGGGTCACACAGATACCTTTAACATTGCAGATTTTCAAATGACCCCCGGACCCCCTATTAATTCGAATACTGCAGCTTTTGGTTGTTGATAGTATATTATTTCACAGCTTAGAATCTTTTTATTTATTTATTTATTAAATTTTAATTTTGTATTCAGCTCGGTAGGTTTCTATACATTACATACAGGTTGGTATTCAACCCCTAGGTTATATACATTATATTTGGATATATTATATGAATAATAAGTGTGAAATTATTAAATAAAATTATGAAATATTGTATTCCACCATTCAAGCTATGCATCAACTGTCTCCATTTCCATTCAATATTGGAATTCTTTTTGCAATAAACTTTTCAACTTGGAAATTGTCACAACTTAGAACTTAATATTTAGAAATTTTGAAGGAAAATTACTAATACTTATAGCACAACATGAAAGTAATAGAAATGTTCATAATATGTAGAAACAAACCACAGGTATTACACAAGATGAATATATCTTTGCACATTCTGATGGTATGTGATCAGATGCATACATTGAAAAACTGCAGAAGCATTTCCTTGTTGACAAATGTACACTAAATAACATTTAATTTGTTGTGCAACTATTATTGTATTTGCTGTAGCTGTGCCCTGTGACTATGTAGGACGTGTCAGTAGAATACGTCTGTTGGTTGCATCATTGGCTCATGCTTGTAATTCATTGGCTCATGCTTGTAATGTTGGCTGTAGCTGTACCTTTATCAAGTACATGTGGCTCATTTCAGTGACCCAGACGATTTAGAATCCTGACAGTTTTGTTACAAAACAGGACAGTCCGGTTTTCAATGGTTCACTGCACACATAGCAGTAAACATCTGTGGTAAAATAAAAAATAAAATAAAATAAAGCAAAAAAGAAAAATATCGTCACAAATGGGTGAAAGATTCCCGCAGCGACGTTAAACTCCATATTCACTCACACTGTGGTAAAATCTGAATGCTATTTTACCTGAATGTGTTCTTTATGTCAAATCGGAATCAATTAAGAAAGGTATTAATCCTCATTATCAACCATTCATCAATAAAACAAAACAAATATTCACACATTTCATGACTTTGCAGTCCCCAAAGAATAACCGTCAACAAAATATCAAAAGAAATCGTCACATTTTTATCAAACATTTACATTCGAATAAAAAAAACTGTGTTCTTCTTCAATATGTCTCGGTAGGTCAGGATACGATATTCAAATGTCATTTTGATGGCATAACTTGTGTGGGAGAGTGACTTGCCGGAGCTTGTGATGGATGAACACCAGCTATAGGAATCACGAGAGTAATGATGATGCATGGGGCACTCCGTACTTCAATACTCGTGGGGGGGGGAGGGGGGGACCAGCGGCCATGATGCTACTCTCCACACACCAGTTTACTGAAAAACATGTCCAAATGGAAACGATACGTTTTAATTCAACATTTGCATGAAAATAACTGACTGGAATGTATCTCTAAAATGTTTACCGTCAATACTAAATAATATATACAAGTCATGAAGGGTGTTGTGACCATGATGAATGAATAAATAAGGGCGACATTGGATACTTCATCGGATACTTTATTGGATATTAGATATATCAATCCGAGTTAGAAAAAATACGGATGTTTGAGGATATATTACTGTTATCAATCTCTGTTGATATATTTGATATCTTTAGAAAAAGTAGGTTACCATTAGATTTGAGAATCGATGTATCCTTGCAAAATTGTGTTAATAAGAAAAAAACATTATTTGACTTTATGGTGAGCAGCAGAATTAGGAATTCCAATGGCATCATATTCAGGAATACTAGCATAATATATTCAGGAATGATAGCATCACACATTAGGAGTGATGTAATGATCCACACATTTTTGCTGTGAAGATATTTATGAAGTGATATGGCAATATGCTTTCTACAGGAGAAGCTGGAATGTACTTTATAAACGTGTACGTAGTTACTGGTACGAATGTAGCGAGAATGCTAACCGTACATTATGCTATTAAACTTGTTCTGCCAAGGTCAAGCAGATATGTCATAAAGAGCAATGACCGTAATTAATCCAGAATGATAAGGGTTAATGCAAACATTTCAGTGCATGTGGGCAATGTTAGTGTCAAGTTTGATGCAATGGTATTTCAAATCCTACGAAGATCAAACAGCTATCATAATAATACCATTATTTTCTCTAATTATCTTTTTGTCTTCAGGATATTATCGTAATAGTACATTTTTTAAAATTTTTTAATTTTATAATTCAATTTATTTCATACATTCTACACCATGCTCACAATCCGTAATGAATCATGCAAAATAAATTATGCGATATGACTTTTTAATATTACATAATTATTGCACATTTCAGAGCTGAATGATAAAATGGTAGGACACTCGATGTCCTCATAATTTATTACTTGTGGTATTGGTTTCAATACATGCTGTATTTATTCATATTTCTAATGTGTGTATCAATTAACATGACAATATAGGTTAATCAACCACAGATGAAAATATTCTTACGTACAATATTTTATATGCCATACCTTTTGCAATTTTGCATTATTCTTACGTTGTCACATCTGTTATTGAAACAATGCCATGATTAATTGACTTTATATACTTCAATAGTTAGCAATGGTTAAATATAATTTTGTTTGGATTATAATTTTCTAACCATTACCAGAAATTAAATTTTCAGCTTAAAAACTGAACAGCAATCAACAGCACATTTTACTCGGGCAAAACACAATTTGGCAGGGCTATAGTAGACCTTTTCACTACAAATATCTATATGTATGTAGGTAGGTATGTATAAGTCAACTTTATAACAATAAACAAACAAATCTATAGAATAATGGGGTTGTTTCTTTGAATTATCACTATTTAACGTAACTATTTTCCAAGAATGATTTAATGTTCCAATATTAATACAGCTGATGACGATAATGACGTTGTGAATGTAATATTTCTAATGTCAATCTAAGTTGTCTAGACAATATAAAACATACATCTACAACTCATATATTTCATTATCCATATCATCTAGATTTTAGTTGATAATGATTTATTGTAAATGTTATTCTATCATTGTGTTGTATTTCTATCTTAATGTCATGCTACTGTTTCTTGGGTTGTGTATTGCACACCGTAATGTTATAGTTTTGTTATCACTAAATTTTACAAAAACAATTTTCATGATTTTATTTTGATCACTAAAGTATGTACAAAAACTTACTAATTCTAAAAACATGCATTTCTTCTCTTACCATAATTCAAGAAAGTCTTGAGAAATGAAGATAAGATTTCAGTTTTTAGGCAGAAAAGACTGACACAGTGAATGATTTAAAGTTAATGACTATTACACGTTTCGCGGTAACTCTACTCATTCTGGCTAATGTGAATGATCTGGATATGTCTGGTTACCTTAGCAACAAGAATTTAAATGTTTGAATTAAAAAAAAAAAGACTCGTTATCTTAGTAACAAAATTTCATTTTTCTTAATTTCATTTAGCTAACTTTAATTTCAAGAATCATCCTTTATAAATTTGAAAACAATATACGTTTGTCAATTGTTTTAGGTTATACTCTACTTCAGTTAAGGCTAGCTATCTGCTAGTATCTCAATGCAAATGCAGTCAGCTACACAAACAACCTGGTTATTACCTCCCGCATGTCCTTGTATACGCAAAACCACAATCTCAGAAGAATCCATAGTTTCATACCTGAAATTCCACGCAATAAGTCGTCCAGGGATCAATCCGGAGTACAAGGTTACTAAATTGCATACTACGATAAACATCATTTATCTCTAAAGCCGGGGTCCAGTGTGGGTCAATTACTAAGCATTGGATACTTGTAGAGCTTATTATCAAGCCTTCCGCCCTGATGGGGCACCGTACTCCCACGTAATTGAGTGGCAAGATACAAGGATACGTACAATTGGCACCAATGGCAGTCGTAGGAGCGAGAGGCAGAGTCCAAGACCTTAAATTGATATCGACGAGACAACGGTGCAGGCAACAACGGACCCCAGCATCACCAATTTGTTGTGAAGAATTGCATAGGTATAGCAGCTACAGGAGTTGATTAGCAGCATAAGAAGTACACTACAGCCTAGGAACTGTTTGTTGGGGGAAACTGTTATAAAGTTAGGATTGGCAGCATATTTTTTTAAGATTGATCACTGGTGTAGTTAGCATACCAGTTTTCCAACTCTCATCGTAATTTGAATTTGTGTGTGCAGTTTCTTCTGGTAGTTTTGTTTCCTGTTTTGTTGAATTTAATTCGGAAATTTCTCTTACTGGGAAATGAATATCATCCACGTTCAATAGTCAGCATGGTTTTTAGATTCAGCTTTGATTTTTCTGATGGTGCTAATGTAATAGTTAGAAGTGACATATTTTTTTTTTAATGATGCTCCAACCATGTCATAATTCTCCTAAATCAATGCTATTCATGAATTCCGATACTTGGAACTTGGAACTGTACATAGGGCACCCTACACCCACCCTTGTTGTAAACCTTCTCTTATTCTGAACCACAAAAATATAAAAATTAAATAAATATTATACAATGTTATTTGGATATCGGTCTCTGAAATTGTTTAAGTATATTATCAAGTGGTAATTCCTGTTATGAACTGATAAAAACATTAATACCGTTAGTACAATTTTTGCATGAACATTAATAAGTAATTAGGACGGTAGTTTTTTGTCCATGTCCACTGATAAGTAAATGCTGACAATGACGACTGTAAAATAATTCTACCACAACAAGAATGGAGGTAATGTGTTTTAGAAAGGTTAGTGAAACGACCCATACAGTGTGTTCAATAATTTACGACCAATGGAAAATTTATCATGCAAACTAGTTGTAAAATTGTTGATCTGCATAAACGACTGGTTTCCGTTGCATGTTTGGCAACTGTTTATGCTGAGAAAAATAAATGGTTAATTTTATATAAATGTGAATATGAACACTAGACTTATTGGTGTGACAATTGACCATGAAATCATGTTTAACCCCATACTTGCTGAATTAGCGCATGCTAACTGTTTTATGTGGCACCTGTGACTGATTCATGGGGAATAACATTTTGAGGGTAATAGAAAAGTGGTATCACTGACAAATATGCACTACAGGTTAAGTAAAGTAAGCCCTCACTGCAAATAATCATAACTATGACCATAGCAATGAAGGGGTTAAACTTGTATCTACTATTTGTTTTATAAGTAGTGTTTTATTCGACCTAATGACCTGTCTGTCTTTTGTACCCCCCTCATAATGTAGTATAATATAGTATCACTTTGGTCTTGCAAATAAGTTTATTTCATAGTTTAAAGGAACATTGACATTCAGGAATTTAAAACTATTTCTTTTCTATCCAGATAACCGAAGTATATTTGATATTTGATACCTGAGAAGCAGATATCAATTCTGGACTTCATGTTGAAAGAAATTGTGTTTGTTTCACACTTAGTATCAAACTTTAAATACTAATTACAAAAAAGTCTCTTTGAACTTCGGAAAAACAACTTGAAAAACATTCTGGTATGTGGAATGTATGGTATAAATGAACAATACAGTGATGTCATGTTTGACGCTTTTGTACTTTTGTATTCTGCAGTTTTCTTTGTGTCTGCAATGTTTTACAGCTGTGTTAAACATTGACATTATATAAATACGACCTACCTATGTCAAACTCGGCTCAATGTGAAGAATATTTCATTGTCTAAGACTATTCCATTCCTTTATATGAAACGCATGCAATCAAATATATTGATGATAATTTTGGCCTAAATTGACTTTATAGTAATAGGCGGGGGTTTTCAATAACACAACTGGGTTCAAAATAACATATACTTTTCTTTTATCTTAAAAAGAAAATATTTCACGCTGGTCTTAAGAGTAGGTGGGAGTACCGTGGCAACCTACAACAAGGTCAAATTTATCTGGAATACAGCACAGAATGATGTATGAATCTGGAATACAGCACAGAATGACGTATGAATCTGGAATACAGCACAGAATGACATATGAATCTGGAATACAGCACAGAATGACTATGACATATTTCTGTTGTACAGGAAAGGGAAGTAACTCTAGAAGACACAACTCATTTGAAATTGGTAGTCATATTATTAACACAAGTAAACTTACCGCCTTATTTACTAATGCTGTATGTATTGGTGCTGTTAATGTACTTTTAACACTCTCCATGCAATAGGCAACCGGATATGCCCTAAAGAGTAGTGCTTGTGCCTTATCCAGCAGGGAGAGGGTTAAGCAAGATAGTGGGATATGAGATAGAAATAGTCGGCCGAATAAAGCACCTGTGGACAGACTAAATGTATTTACTTTCATGTTGAAAATCATTTCATTATTGAGTCAACTAAATGATTGCATCCATTGACAATCTGTTTAATAGTCATGAAATTTACCAGAAGATATGCACTTTTATCAGAATGTGTTTAACAGATTTTCATTTGTGAAGATATAATTTTGGGTCACATTCTGTCCAGAACAAAAATAAAGAATTAAGCTAATATAAGGACATTTTAAAAAAATCCAATTTTGCATATACACATCCAAGGTTATTCAATGCAGAAATGCTGATCAATATTCCCTTTAACCCTCTCCATGCTGGATTAGGCACAGTCACAGCTCTTTAGGGCATCTCCAGTTGCCTCCAGCACTGGGCCAATTTTTAACATGCATGAACATGCTGACATTTACACATAAAAAAACAAATGTTACCAGATATGTTTGAAGTAAATTATTTTTAGAAAACTTAACGAAATATGTAATGGTTTTAGAAGACACAACTAGAATAAAAAGCCGTAAAATATTACATATTACAAGACAGCTGCTGCAGAGTTAAACACCTGCTAGCTGCTAACTGTGCTTAGTCTCTATATTTACCTTTAAAATATTGATGAAATAAATTGATTACAAATTCACCTTAACCAGATAACAGCTTCTTGCTCCACAAGCACGGTAATTATCACACCAGCCTGCAACGTGATTTATCACACCAATTGATTGTGCAACCAAATCCAACAGATAGTATTTAAGGACATGTTTTATTAACATTTTACATATTTGTCATGCAGGATGGAAGGGGTTGGGTGCAGTAATTGAAGTAGTATTTATTGTTACCCTGGGTTTAAGGGTAACATGTCTAGTGTTAACCTTGGTTACCCCTGTAGCTGCCAGATTCTTAAAAGAAAATTGTATTTATTTATTTATGTTGAGTGGGTGTGGGAGATGGGGGGTGGAATGGGGAGGACATTTCCTATGCGTTGGAAGGTTTTGAGCCAATACATTGCTCCAGTCATTTAACCATCTACCGGTACCTGCTGAAGGCGACTTAAGTTGCCCGATCACGTGCAGAAATAGAACACTTTGATTTTATTCAGCAGGGAGAAGGTTAAGGATGCAGAGCGAAATGAAAAATATACTGGCTGTTTGGTGAAATTTAGCTTTAAATTTTAATAGAAAATAGCTTGTCAAGATTAACACAACATATTATTAAGTGGTGAAAATAGGGTGGTGGAATTTGGGGATGGACTTATTGCAAAGAATTATATTATTAAAGGCCAATTTTAATTTTCTAAATTAGTTATAGGTTGTATCCTTTATATATATAATTTTGTAGCTATTCGCATTCCATTGTATTTATCTATATTACAACCGCACTGCATTGTGTGCATGACCAATCAGCATGACATAATCTGCTTGTAATCTGTATACAGATATAGATATGATGTATGACATACGATCTTGCCAAGTTTGAAGACAGCTTGTAATATGTTATAATTATGTTGCAAATATTTTACGTATTTTACTGTACACCAATACTGTTGAAAACTCATTATGCTCAGATTTTGACAGGATTTGCCTTTTAGTTGAACGCAAATTGGAGTAGGTTATGAAATATTTAAGTGTCTGCAATACAAGTCAACTGTATTAATTAAAAAACATTCTCCACTGTTATTTATTAAGAGTGTACGTTGGTGATGTTTCTGCAGTAGTTGTGTTCCACAACAGAGCTTATCTATACAATTTGCATGTCTAGTGCATCAAGTCTTTTCAACTCGTACTTCACAAGTGATAAGCAGGTCACTGTAGTGATAATTTCCTATTTCTTTCATCAAATAGGTATTGGTTCTTTATGTGGAGGCTGTGTATGTGAATTGTGTTGAAACATTGATATGAGCAACGTATAACTATGAGATACTAGATACACATGTGCATACTCTTACTAATAATTTAATTCAATAAAATGTGTTTGAATTACAAATCAAATCAAAACTTTCACCTGTATGCAGTATTTCACTCTAATATGCAAATACCTGTATTTTTAACTCTTTATTCCAAACCAAATGACATCTAAGATGTATTACCGTATAGCTAGGTACCCTAGAAAAAAATTAACCAAGACGAATGCTATTAAGAGTAATTGGAGTATTAATTGTAAAGGGATATTTTTGACTGCCTAATTTGCAAGTCTGGGGCAAACCCTGTCTATGAATGCTGGTGTTCTCGGACTAGGTGCGACAATGTACACCCATGTGATGAATAGATCAGAGGTGAGTGTACCGTATCTATCAGTTATCCAAGTTGCATTTAAGGATATCTGATGTACAGGTACATATATGTAATTTTGAATCATCGCAAATGGGTGAGAGATTCCCGCAGCGACGTTAAACTCCATATTCACTCACTCACTGATTTTGATGATGGTTATTGAAGTATATGGGCGGCGGCTCCATATTTTCATCAGATGTATCTGTGAGCTGTCTTTAACCATCTCAATGCTGAAGGCAACTGGAGATGCCCTAAAGAGCAGTACCTGTGACTAATCCATCAGGGAGAGGGTTAATGGAAAAATGTTCTGATTTCTTTTGTCAGGTATATGGAAGCAGTAGGCCTATGCAACACAGCTAGTAGTATATCCCATATGTGTATTATCTTTTTAACGCAGAATTTGTTTTGGAGGTAAACCATGGTTGGAAAAACATGAATTCTATTTAAATAGTAATAGTATATATCTAAACTACATCCAAATCTTGGTCGATGTAATACATCCCCAGGGTGCCACTTAGGTTTTAATTTTTGAGAGTCCCGGGGACGCATGTTGATATACTTATCAACAATTTGTATTAATAAAGTGTGTCCAAACTTGCATATGGGATGCAGGATTGCGCGTTCGGAGGAACCCTGCATCTCTAATACATCTCTCAACACAGGATTTGAAAAGAAATAGTTTCATAAAATGCATTCTGTCTTTCGGTTTTTTAAAACTTTATTTTACTGTAACCTTTACTTTTAATAATTAATGTGAAGATTGTTTAACTGTCTGATATGGACTGTTGTGATAGTCATACATTTGATTTATTCCATGACTATCTGTACAAGATTTTATTCATTTATGTTCCGTTTGGCTAACGAGAAGAGCAGCAGTCAGTGTATGGAGTTTGGTATTTTAGGCAGTGCGTGGAGTTTGACACTGTGACTTCATATAGTAAACTAGTTCTGCACATAAATACATTACATTACGTTATTTAAATTCATCCTTGTGAAAAGATAACATATCTTGGGGGTCTACATTACAGATGCAGCTATTAACATTTTCTTATCTCTATTTAGCTGTTTATAACAGTACATTCACTGGAAGGGAACATAGGATTGATTTTTTTAAAAGAAAAAGACATTTTAAAGTATAGATTTAAGTATAATATCAGCTTTGATACTACCCTATTTCAGTAAAGAAATATGATTTTTTAATTCTAATAGTCTATACTCGTAGCTTCTATAAATTATTGATTTACTCTTTTTTTAAGATTTGAATTCAAATCGGATAGGAAATGTTTTAACCTTTTTACATTTGGTTGATTCTAGATATATCTTATATCACAGTAATAGTGGTTACCTATAGGTAAAAGAGTTAACATTCTGGGATTTCTTAGTATCTTAGATGGATGCCAGATATTGAATAACTACTATAGCAAGGGTGTCTTCATAATAGGAAACATGTTCCATAATCAGGAAGGTATGAAGATGAAAAATGCTCATTTGGTTAAATTCTTCCAATAAATATTGTTCTAAAAACCCATACAGTGCTCCCTCGATATAACGCTGAAGTTGGGGTCCATGACATGCCATCCGCGTTATAATACCAGCGTAAAATATATATATTTTTTTTTTATAAAATGGACCCCACGTATCCGAATCCGCGGTGCATCGAAGGGCGTTATATTGAGGGAGCACTGTATTTGGTTGTTAAGTGTTGGACTCGCAATC
>JAVCKZ010096692.1:0-11286 GCA_034780755.1 Lepetodrilus elevatus | reverse complement strand
TTCTGGGGGAATTGCGGGACTATTCGAGTGTGTTTTAGAAGTAAGTATCTCATAGAAATAGAAAATACATAATTTTCCTACTTTTTATTATTATTATTATTATTATTATTTATTATTATTATTATTGAAGCTTTTGGTTGTGCAATAGTTAAACAAAAAAGAAGTTTGATTTGTCCATACCAGAGATGACAGCGAACTTTCCGATGAAACTTTTTAATAATGTTATCCTGAAAGCATGTATACCTATCATCTCGAATGATTAAATAAGAAATACCATTAATACATGACAGCCTCTTAACATTCTTTTTTATAAACTAAACATCACCTAAAATGTATCCCATTTTGACGTGATGACGAGATTAATCGTTATTTTGACGTGATGACGCGATTAATCGTATCAGGATCCTCTTATGTCTTGTATACGTCGCATCTTTTTAAGAAAATGGCAAATATTTTTACTTTGCATTGAAGTACGCCACATGCGGTCCAGTCTTACGGTGTCTGAGCCTTTGATGCCGCGCTCTTTCCGCGTATACGCCATGCACTTAAATACTTTTCATGTACTTAGTGAAGAGAGTAATGTCCCCTGACTGGCATCAAAGATGCGTGGATGAAAAAAAACATTACGGTCCTAATTGGCCTAATTGCTTTAACGAATCGTTGAAAATGTCATCCTTTACCCCGTATGTCATTACGCGGAATTAGTCGACTCTTGTTTTCATATTTGGGTTGTATTTACTGGAGATTCGCGGGGACACAGATGGCGAATCTGTGTACCTGCCTTTTAATACGAGTCCTCGGGCTGCGATAGACGCACACGTGCCACTATGCTGCTGTTCTAATTGCTGCCCCTCGACTAGGTATGCGTTCAAGTTTTGGGGCGCAGGTGCGGTCCCTGGCTTGAAGCACTGTATAATTACGCGACCAGACAAGGGCGATGGAGAAGAGAAACGACCATAACTGTAGCAGAATTTTTTTTGACGTGGAGCCGAGCGGCGGAGAATCCCAAGGGGAACAATTACTGCTTGTCGTTTGATTTGGGACTATCTTGTGGTGTGGCCGGGGCGGAAGGATACCGCGTTCTGCTTCCTCTGCGACTTCGGGGAGACCGCGACGTGGGACTTTTCAGATAAATTAGTTGTCGCTTAAAGTGACTGGATTCTGGTTAATTAGTGTGAGAATGTCTAACTCGAGAGCTGTGATCTTTTAAATTTATAAGAAAATGTTGCTTGAGGACGTTCATTTGAATACAAGAGTCAAAAAGTGATAGATGATGTTTGTTGCGTATTCGTTGGAATTATGGAGAATGGTTTGATCTCTGCATAGAAAGAATCTATCCCGTACTATTTATGCTAGAGATATCTCAAAATCATTATTAACATTAAAAAATATGAAGAATTCCAACTTAATAAAAAAAATAGCATTTACTCATGATTTATTTTTGATGTTTGGTTTTCTATAGACCTGCTGGAGTAACTTCCCTTTAACTGTATGTAGAATGCAAAGCAATATCTTTATAAAGTTCACATAAAAGCTTTTTATGATTTCAGAAGTCTTTTCCGATTAATATGACTTAAAATTTTGATAATTATTTACCCCCTGGAGAATGAAACTCATCCATTTCTTGCTAAATACATTTTAACATTGAAAAAAAACCCCAGAAGCTGGTTGACTGGTTCTTAATTAAAGTCTCACCTACTGATTCCTGAATAAATAGGAAGCGGAAAAACAACGCTAAATTAATCAATCTAATGAAATCTGCTTGACAGAAGAAATAATTTGCGGGAGAGAAAGAAAAGTCGCTGCATGTTCACCCAATTCGTGAACCACAATGGCAAACATATGTCAGTCATTCTGATGCTGGTGCCCCACCCACAAGGAATATGCAAATTAGGGGGTGTGTCGGGCACATGTTTTTCGTGCAGGCACATGTGGTTTTAATTGATAAACATTTTCGGTTAGCGATCAGCGAGAGGTCTGTTGGTAGAAGTTGGCTTCTAGGTGTTCGAGTCCTCAGGAGAATCTGTATTTCGGAAACAATCTGATTCCGTCCCGAGTACCCAGCATCCTCGGACTCTCCGAATGAGAGGTTTTCTAATCAGCGCGGGAGATTGTTTTGCAAGATGCTCGCAGGAGTAACTGCTCGCTTCTCTTAGCTTCTGCTTTTTTTTTCGTGGATATTTCTTGTTCTGAGTTGTTGGATTATTATTCAAATGTGTCTTGTAGGATTCAACAAGAACGTTTTCATGATGAATGACTTCTGAGGATTTTTATTTATACGCAGTGGTGGATTATTTTCTGGTTGTAAAAATTCTCTGAGGATTCAATGTGACATTTACAGTTTTAAGGGTTAAATGTTATTTTGAACTGCACACTTTTTAAAACTATAAAAACAAAACAAAAAATAAAAAACGAAAAATTAAAAAAAAGGCGGACCAAAACGTGGAAAGTGAATTTGAGTATGCCTGCTTTATGATTGAGTGTATTTTAATGCTTACGGCTTCAATCATGAAAACTTTACCAGCCCTATACATCTTGTCATCGGTGGATACAGTGTGGGATATTTCTGTAATTTATCTTTAATATCTGACTGTTGAAGAAAGAGTTTGAACTAATTGGACTGTGTTGTTGAAGAAGACCCGCAGCGACGTTAAACTCCATATTCACTCACTCACTCATTGAAGAAGACATAAACCCAGGATTATTTCTGATGGAATAACCTTTTTCAACCTATCAAGATGTTCTCCTATCCAGGATTCTATGCAAATCGCTATTACATGGGGCACCCACTATATTTCTCGCAGGTAAATGTTTGTAAAATTATTAAAAATGTAACAATTTTGAAATTCATAGTGGAATTTTATGCATGAAAAAATATTTGTATATGTATTTCTATTTCGATACTTACTCCTAAAACACACTCGAAGAGTCCCGCAATTCCCCCAGAGACAGCCAGTGTGTTTTATCGTAAGTATCTCATAGAAATAGAAAATACAGGAGAAATGTAATGTTCTCCTATTTAAATAAAAGAAAATAGTAGTTAGTAACAAACATATTAAATATATTAATAATATAGTATTAATATGTTTTTTATTTCAAAGTGATACTGTAGTATTAATGCTTTTTATTTCTAGGTGATACTGTGAAATATAACTATTTAAGTACAAAACTATTTACACGTTTAACATTGTGACCTTTTCATAACAATAACAATGCCATAAATCTACATAAGAAAGTCAATATTTGTCCAATATAATTGTTATTTTTGCATTATTTTGCCACTTCATTGTTTTACTGAATGTTCCCATGTGATGACAACATTTATTTGGTATGAATAATGAATCACATGAATTGTATATTTAGAAATAAAAGCAATACCATTGTTTTAGATGTTTTAATGCTTTTTATGTCCCATTAATCGAGCATGGATTTGGCGCTATATATAAAACTGTATATTATTATTATTTATTATTATTACAAATTTATATAACAATTTTGTTTTCTTCATTTTCAATCAATTTCTAAGAATAGTTTTTCTTAATTTATTAAAGATACAATAATTTTTAATCATAACCAAACTGATTTTATAATTGTTAATTTTACATTTCATATGGATACCGTAGTTAAATAATAGTTGGGAAAATCACATATTTCTATATATATGTAATCCCAAATTACGAGATAATATGAATTATTTGTATATTTAATTTTTATCGTTTGGAATTTCAGTATATTAATTATGTAAAAGCAATCCAACTTATTTCAAGATTCCATAAACAAAAACTGGGTAAAATAATATTTAAAAAAATTAATTGAAGCTACAAGTAAAAAACATGTGTTAAAAGTGTTTCAGTTTAATTAATGTGCCTTCCTGATTGAAGAGAAAATTGACATCTTTCATGGTCATGGAATGTGAAAGAATCCTGTAAATGCTTATTTTACTTGATTTATGATATAGCTGCCTACTATTGGCAAAATACTAGTCTTGTTTACAAGGTGTATGTAATTCATGACTGTTTTGGAACTGACAGCTTTGGAAATGCATATAGACTGAGGACACCTGTTCACCCAGTTGTCTCAGTCACTATCAGATTGGCGGTCAGCGTGCATATCTCGGCCGTAGGTTTGGAGCAGTTCTTCAGGTTTATCATGATCAACCAGAGAATAAAAAGATTTAGAATATTAGATCAGTCATTTGCTCTCTGGTTTAAAAAAGTTAAAGATGTCTCGTACGATTTAGATTTAGAGTAAGGTCTGTTATTTACCATCTTGGATTAAATGGTCTGAGATATTTCCCGAATTTCCAACAATTAAATAATGGCATGTTTGGTTTAAAGACAGTTCCAAAGGTAGGAAATTCAAGGTGATTTATCAATGAAAGTGTACAGAAATGTTAATTGAAACATTTATTGTATATTTAGGACGATCCATTAAAGAAATTTCTACATTAAATTGTTTCAGGCTTCAGGAAAATAATTATGATTTTACTAATTAAAACTACTTTACTTTCATGTTTATCGTTGCACATGGGTGAAAGATTTCTATGGTGATGTAAAACAATTTACTCATTTAATGTTGAAATCAAAGTTTATAAATTGATTTTTTACTATTGATTTTCCAAATATTCAAAATATTAAACATTAAGGAGAATTAAACTGTGATCTGTATTAATTTATTATTTCAAATCCATGAGAAATAATTTCTTTTAAATAAATATATGGGAGGCGACCGATCTCTTGAAGAATGCGCTCTGTACTAATTATTTCAAATCGATGAAAAAGAATTTCTTCTAAATAAATACAAGGGAGGCGACCAATCTGTAAGTCTTGAAGAAAAGTCGTTAAAAAAAAGAAAATGAAAGGTGTTGCTTCCTAACATGCCAGGGAGGCCGAAAGGACGATATATTTTGCGGAAAAGAAGCTGACTTACTGTGACCACATGGGACTGTATTGTTCTCTGCCCCTGTTGTGGGCTGCCTCCTCGCGATTCATTCCATGTGTATTTTATTTAGGTAGCAGAAAATGGGGATATAATTTCATTTTTCTGCGGGTAGATATAAGGTTTTGGATGTGTGGGTAAAGGATATAGGCTGCCGGTGAATCGACTCCCAAATGTTAAATATACGGCAGTGCTGCAGGTGTGGTGCACATGTCACTAGCTCCGAGCGAGCAGCGCGATTCAGACTGAACATTCTCAGATTAGAAAATTGATTTATTTTTTCCTCTTATTTTTTTTTTACCTCATTTTTTTTTTCTTCCTCGTAATTATTTCAATGACATGGGTTTCAATTCAAATGGATCGCCGAATCATCATTTAGTCAAGCCGGAGAATTTGTATTTGTTTTGTCTCTACATTATTTTAGATTTCATTGGATAGGCACTTACATACAGCTGTTGTGTATTAATGGTCTACGACATGTTTTATCTTGCGGTATTTTGACTAATAATTTCCTATGTTACTTTAATGCACTACCAGAAATAAAATTCCAGACTGATACTTATATATTTCTATTCGGGATAAAGTAACACATTTCTAATTACCCATTATAACATTTGATCAGCTATAAACTCCATTGTACGTTTTTTAATTCTAATTTCTTATGAAAATTAAATACTTTAAAAAATACTTTGAAAGACATTTTCATTGCATATGGGTGAAAGATTCTGTTATAACACTCATTTATTTATTACTTGACCCAATATATATATATTATTTTTTAAATACCAGAAAACATGCATTGCAGAAAACACATGGTATTTAGTATTTAATAGACATATTCCATTGTGTTTTAAAATTGATTTAATTAAGTGAAACATTTGTATTTTTTTTGTCGATGTTGATGAATAATTTCTTTTTAATATTTGCATTGTTTCTCTATTTTGCCATTGTTTCTATTTGCAGGGAATGATGGGGAATAACATGCCCATGTCACCTGACATCTCATCAGGAAAACCCACTGTTCCGCCCTATTACTCTAAACGTCCAATGGATGACTATGGCAGAGGTGCGTCAAGCTGTCAATCAAATTGTCTTGTCCAACTTATATCAATTAATTTAGTCCTGCATTATTTAGAAATATGATATGCATGGAAAATTTACAATGTTGCATAATTATATCTGCAAGAGCACTGCCTACAAATTAATGATGTTATATTTGTTTTCTCTCTTTAAATTTAAGTAAAATAATATGAAAATAAAATTTTGATTTACATACTTTTTATGAAGCAACAAATATCTACATATAGATCGCTGTTATGCAACAGTCTGCTGATAAAAACTCGACCAAATGGCAAAAATACATGTAAAATTAATTCTGATATGTTTCTCCCAGGTCGACCGCCTAGTGGTAAATACAGCCCACCCGAACACGGAAAGAGACGAAAAACTGGTTCTGTGAGTACTTTATGGAAGCTATAGGTTTTCGCCTACAATACTGCGCCCAGTCTCAGAATATCTGTTACCGTGAAGCATCACAAGCCATGATTTCTTGAAATGTGTTAAGAAACATTAGCAGGAATGTTGGTTTCAATAGGTAGTTTTTGTGATGGCGTTTTTCAATGTTGAGCAAGGAAATGCGTTCTCATCAACTCCAGTGCTTTGGATATATGTACAAGCACAGACACACACACACACACACACACCAATAACCCAGTTGATGTACAAGCACACACATACACACATACCAATAACCCAGTTGATGTAAAAGCACACATACATACACACACATACCAATAACCCAGTTGATGTACAAGCACACACATACACACACCAATAACCCAGTTGATGTACAAGCACACACACATACACACACCAATAACCCAGTTGATGTACAAGCACACATACACACATGCATACCAATAACCCAGTTGATGTACAAGCACACACATACACACACACACACACACCAATAACCCAGCTGATGTACAAGCACACATACACATGCATACCAATAACCCAGTTGATGTACAATCACACATACACATGCATACCAATAACCCAGTTGATGTACAATCACACACACACACACATACCAATAACCCAGTTGATGTACAAGCACACACACACACATACCAATAACCCAGTTGATGTACAAGTACACACATACACATACCAATAACCCAGTTGATGTACAAGCACACACAAACACATACACACACATACCAATAACCTAGGTAGTGTCTGGCCAGATCATTTCCCAATATGAATAATATATGAATTGCTTCCTCAGTGTTATGCTGGGCTTGCAGGCTAGCACTAATGCGTGCACCAAATTAACATTGATATCCTTCCTATATTACAATATGGGACAGAGGTATTAAGACAGACAGAGGTATGAAAACAGACAGAGGTACTAAAACAGACAGGTAGGTATTAAAATAGATGTGTATTGCATAACGGACAGTGTCGTCAAAACAGACATTCATTACAAAAATTAACATTAAAACGAACATGCATTAAAATAGGCATTTATTAAAAAAACAAACAGAGGTATTAAAACAGAAGGTTTTGGTATAAAAATGCATTAAAACTGATTGGACAGAGATATTTTAAAACATTCTGTCTTGAAATAGATTCCTGAGAAAAAATATTAATTATATTTTCAGATTGACTCGAGAAATGACTTTAAAACATTATGAGTAAATATGGATTTTGTTAGTTATTGCCAAAAATTTAGGTGTTCGAACTATTTGAGGGTTAGAATTATTGGAGTAATTATGGTATACGGTATTCTGTTTCCTCTTACAATCCTCGGAGGGCAAAGTCACCATCAGTGTTTCCTATTTCATGAATTCTAAAATGGACATTAATAATACTTTACTGGACAACATTTATGCCGCCTACCACAATTGTTAGAAATCTCTGGGTTTTACAATACGGAATGACATGTGTTATACCACACCAAATTATTCTATTATACATTAATATTTATAAAACGACTGCTCTTATAATTTTATTTTGTACTGTTGTTGCCGTGACAACATTTTAAAATTATAGGTAAACATTAAACTAAAATGTACTGAAATATTATTCAGTAGTCTTATCCATGGACTATTTTTTTATGTTTTCCCTACCTCCACACCCAATTTAGTAAATGCAGCTTTTATCGTGCGTCTCCTTGTGAAACGGCCGCATGTACAACACAAATTTCAAAACTGGAGAGATATATTGATTTGCAGGTGCAAAGTTTCTTGGTTGAGTGTCATTTATTATATTTTGCGGTAGCTTCTCTAATTATTATCTGTGACGAGCCAGTGGTATTCCTCCCACCTGTTGCATCCGTAGTCAATAGCCGTGACACGGCGACAGATGTTCACATTGTCTATTGTCCCTCGCTAGAATACCCTGTCAGGTATCGGTAGTCGATACCAATACAGTTAGCCTTTTCTCTGCTATATGCAAACGACATTTTTTTCACCAACGATCGATTGCCAACTGAAACGGAGCCGAGATGAAAATGAACAAATATTGACGCAGGTATTCATCTCGCTGCTCGTAACGTCGGACTTTGCCGGACTTGTGTGACTTTGAACACGGGGATTGTCGTCCGGGAGTATCGACATGATTGCTCGTCTCAAGTCAGGAGCACTGACCCGTGCATGAACACTTGAACGAGGGAGTATTATCGTCACCGCGTTCACGGGACTGCAGAACACAGGGTTTACATCCCACGTCCTGTAGTCGGTTCACCATTATCGTGATTTTGTGGGTGTGACGCTTGAACATATTACCTGGAAAACATTCTTCGATACGCATACAACTGCTCGTCAACGGTAAACATATTCATGCTCACATTGGACATTTGACAAGTTGACATCGTACTAAATCGTAGCCGCTGCGAATTTGATGCACGGAATCGGATATCGCCGACCACAAAGACTTGTGAAATCTGAACATCAGGAAGCATTGAAGTATTAAATTTGTCCAGTTGAAAAATCTGCGATGGCCTCAAGGCTATGCCCTCCTGGCTTCTAATGCAAGCCGTGGACCATCAAGTCTTTGAAGTCTTTCAACTAAGCCTCTTGATGCGTGATTTCTTGCCCTCTCTACCCCCCCAGGTATTACACAATTGGTGAGAGACAGTGACAATTGTGGCAATCCAAGGAGCTGACTTTTTTGTTGACCACCTGCAAGAGTCAATTTGAGGACATCGCCAGATATCGTGAAGAGGACAAGGAAAATATTGACGTAATTACATTTGAGAGGTTCATACCAGACTCTTTGAAATTATGCTTTGAAACAGAAGAAATATATTTACCAAGATGAATATTTTTATGTGACCACGAGCATTGGATAATTGCAGGCATTGTGAGTACTGAAAGAAGAACAAAGTAAATTCTGTGTTAATTGTGATTTATATTTGATCTGAATTACGTAGGTAAAACTATATTTGTTATTGTAAATAACTATTGGAAGTTATTTTGATTTATTTGGACAAAACATAAATATTAAAACAGCTGAAGAAGTAAGTAAAGAATAATGGTAAATTGGTAATTGTAAAGCATTGGAAAGAAACTTGTTTGTAATTTTATAATGTTACAGCAAAAAAATGGAGAGAAAAAACGAAAAGGTATTACATCTGATGCATGTAAATATAATTCACCATACAAATTCCATCACAATTAATTTAGTTTTCAATATTATTATTTATTAACATTATTTTACATTATCGTTAACTTTGCAAGAGTCATAATGTTAAGAAATTATTTAGAGATTAAACTGATAAGCCCAAGCCCCAACAGACTAAATATTCCAACTTTAACTCTTGACATGAGAATCTCATTGAGCAAGAAGTAATTAAAATGACCTAATTAAGACCCTCCTGCTGTTTTATCTAGGTGTCATTACGTGGGCTTCTGTGGTTATGTAAGTCGCTATTTACCCCCTGGACTTACAATTTCCTTCTTTCTGGAACTTCAATGGCGACTGTTACACTTCTGGGATAACGTGTAGTTTAGCTGTTGAAGGTCGGCAGTAGTTTATTGATGAATGTGTGAACGGAAGTATTTGTACAATTGTGTAAACTTCAAACAGTGTGTAAGTGTTTTTCAGGATTGAGGTGTGAAAATGGAAATATATTTGTTAATTTATCTTAAAATATTTGAAAGTTTATATTGATATGTATGACATAATGAACAAAACAAGAAGTATTTTGATCTTGAATAAGACTTAGAGATAAAGAATGAGTGAGATATAATTACTATTGGCGCAGTAATTGGTGCTGTGTAGTAAGTAGCATGACTCTTGAAAATATAGATGGATATTGAACATATCAGGACATTGACAATTTGATATTGAAAATATAATTATTAGGTATCATTGTAGCTATATGTATATTAAAAATAATAAGATGATGGGAATTTATAAAGATATATTTTAAATATTTTTATATTTATTATTCAGAAATTTAGATATAACATTGTGATGGAATTTGTATGACATGCACAAATGATAGAATATATAGATGCCCTGTGATACATAGAAAACAAACTATTGCCATTTTTCAGCAAATTCAACCAGTGCGATAAGACTATTAAACTTGAATGAAGACAAAATCTGAAGAAAAAGAAAATCTCTGAATTTCAAGCTGGCAACATCAACAGCTCAGGATCTGAGACTAAAGAGAGTGTATCTTGATACTTTTATTTCGAGACAATATTGTTCAAGAAGAGAGCAACAAGAAGCTTGTGACATCACCTGACCATGTCTCTAGGTTGTATTTGAGGTTGATTTCTAGAGCCTCATTATTTCTCCGAGGAGCCGTTGAACACTGAACTTTCACCGTGGCAACAAAGGAACAGGAAGTGTTTTACCCAGTCAAGATGAGGCTGAGCGATGGTGACAGTGATTTCATAGAACTGAAACCAGTTCAGGTAGGCACGATTACCACTAGACTGTACCCAGTACATAGGATGAAATGGTATTATTTGTACTGTTCTGCCAAAAGGCAGCAATGTTTAGATTTTAATGATTTTTTTATGATAACAAAATAACACCTGGGAATTGGAAGTACCGTAGTAAATGTATATTTTCACTTGGTATTTTGCTGCTGGTGCAAATGCTGTAGTGTCTCTATTTGGAAGAGAAACCATGGATGCAAATATGTTTACTAGTAGGGTTAGCGCAAAATATTATAACACATCAAGGATATGATTGTGTCACAGTTACCTTTCTCATCCAAGAGAGTGATGGTGAATAGTTTTAAGCAAACATATACTGAAAGAAAGATTTAAGGGAACGCATGTATTGTAACACGACATTGTTGCTAAGCGGTTCTATAACCTTTCC
>JAVCKZ010096691.1:0-24509 GCA_034780755.1 Lepetodrilus elevatus | reverse complement strand
ACCTATTTACCCCGCTCAAAAGCTATAAATTTACTCTATTTTCAAATTTCAACCAATCACCTACCAATAGAAACAGGAAGATGGAATAACACACCCATACATAACAGAATATGTCTCCTTTGTCAACTAAATGATATTGGTAATGAATATCATTACATTTTGAAATGTCCATATTTTACACATTACAGAAATAAGTATACCCCCTAGTATTACCTCTCTAGACTATCCATCATTAACTTACATTCTTTTTTTAGAAAAAAGAAAATGGGTATATTGAAAAATATAGTTATGAACTCCATGAAGCGAAAGACATCCTAGCAAAGCCCTGTGTACTATTACCATGTTGTATTCTGTTTCCTGACCATCCTGGAAGCTATTCTCATTATGCATGTCTGTTGTATCCCTGTAACGTTAAAGTCAAAATAAAGAATTGAAAATGTATTCTGTTATTATTTTTGTATCTCATATGCCCAGGTTCTCGGGTTGAGTGAAGTTCTGTTCTGTTCTGTTCTGGAAGAGAAAACTAAATTTGATAAAAATGCATTATGCATACAGACTCATGCTTCCAGAAGTAAATAAGTATATCTAAAGTTCATACTTATAATATAATTATAAGTATAAACTTTATATCAACATTTTATTGTCAAATCAAACAAATTCACACATGCTTGAGCACTCGGTAAACTCACAGAGATTAGTTTTTAAATTACAAAGCTATCTATAAACATATTAAATAAATATGAATTCTCCCAGCATATCAACGATAAAACTGAAGTCTAAAAGCTAAAAGAAAATCCAGATAAATGTTTTGGTAGGCAGTGAGCCATGGAGACATATCTAGGTTATCAATTTCTGCACTAAAATAATAAAGCTATAAAAAATATATATTATTTTCTTCTTAGCTGTTCCGTAATCTGTGTATAGTGTTTTTCATTACCATTTCCAGCTGGGCAGATATATGATATGACAAGTTATTGGGGCTATTCTTCATTCAGTATCAGGATTTTTCAAGAGTGATTTAAGAAAAAATGTGAATGTTATTGGGTGTGTCATGCACATCATATCATGTTTCACCACTCTGTGTACAACACTGCTTTGATAGACATATTTGTAGAAGTATATTTCACACAAAGGCTAATGATGTCAGATTATTCTATCATTGAAATCATATTCTAAACATGATCTCAAATAGATTAAACTATATATATCTACAAACAAAAGTCCATTTATCAAGCTTATGACATACTCACACTCACAGTTAGTAATATTACCTAAATACCGTTTTTTTATTTATCAAATTCTGTTGATTATTACTCATTCTGAACTAATTACATTCTGTCTTTATTGCTGTGAAGATATAATGATGTTCAGTACACTAAAAATATTCTCAACGGTTAAATTCTGAGAAGTGTTAATGCACAGATATAGATCATCTCTTAATGTACTCAGTATGTGGTACCCTATATAACAACAGTATGGTACCCCATATAATGACAGTAGGTACTTCATAAGACAGTATGGTACTCCATATATACGGTAATGACAGTATGGTACCCCATATAATGACAATGTGGTACCCTATATTACAAGTATGGTACCCCATATAATGACAATACTACCCATATAATGACAGTATGGTACCCCATATATAACTACAGTATGGTACCCCAGATAACGACATTATGGTACCTTATATTACAACAGTATGGTACCCCATATAAAATGACAGTATGGTACCCCATATAAGAACAATATGGTACCCTATTATTACGACAGCATGGTACCCCACACTATGACACCCCACATAACGACTCTATGACAGGTACCGTGCTGATGTTCAGCGGTAGCACTGTGGTGTCCATAACATCACTTACACCTCAGCGATCACAGTAATGATGCCCGCTGAATTGCTTCATACCCAGCCTATTGCCATCATATGAAGACGCCTCCTTTCATAAGCATCTCCGTCTCCACCACAGCTGTGGCTAAACAAGCCTATCAATACAGCCGTGTCTGCCAGCAGAGAAGAACACACCAGCGGTAGCAAGACCAAGGAAATTAAAACGGGCAGAAGTATAAAATGATCCTTTATTTTAGCCACAGATAATGATCGTGCGAAATGAAAGGTGAAGTGGTCTTTTCAAGGAGTCCTCCAAGAGGGTAATTCAGGAGATTTGATTGGCCGATGGACGAAGGACTTGTCCGTAAAGAGGGCACGGAAATACAGACCGGGGTCCGTCAATGTATTGTCGATGGAGTGAAGTGACCAGCTCGAGAAGGAACTGATCCCACCAATCAGCTTAAAGCTTGTAAGCCAGTAATCCTTGGGAACTGGCCGATTGCAGACCTCTAACAATCACACCTAAGCCTTGAGTTAGCCAATCAACACAATTTGTAAAAGGCTTGTAATCAATTCAGCCGGTCGTCAATATGGAATATTGATTGACTAAAGTCATATTCGCTGGTGAGTTGTGACTACAGTGTAAGACAGTGTGTGTGCTGGAGTCTAACCCTATTGGCCAGTGTCAGCATCAATTAAACATGAAACCTGTCTGCCGGGGTCCGCGGTGCATGGACGGACACCACTTGCGTTACACGGCGCCGAGTCATTGACCACGCTCACATCATCTCCGCGGTGGCTCTGATTATCCCGCACGTGTGCGATGTTTACCTCCGCTTGCCGGTGGTCCTCCCAGGCTGTCCAGTGCTGACCAATAGCATCAGTCTCCTCCCACAGGTAGCGCGGCTCTAATCATCACCGGCAACTTTTTTAATTGATTGAAATCAATGAATCATTTACATGAATAGTCTGCCAGATCACCTGGGAACGATTCTCCAGACTGCTTTAAAGTTCTTCACTGGTCCGGGATTTCTGCAGATGGATTGAGTCAGATTGTTCCAAGGAACGGATACCCTGCAGTATTCTTGATACATGGCATTGTCTTTCATGGACCTCCAGAAATCATTCTAAATTTGATCACGTCACACGTACCATACAGGTGATCCGTATTTCCGATGGAACAGTATCCGACGATTACAAAACGGAAAGGCACGCAGTTTTCAAGAGCAATTAGATGAAATTGCGATGTGCCGATGATCGTGAACGTGGTGTACAAGCCAACTAGCCCTGATCACTCCAGACCGAAGTGCTCCTAGGATTGCGATAATTCACTGTTGTATCACCGGTCGACACCACACTTCCTTTCATCTACGTGTCCATCTAGCCACTAGCCGACTTCAAACGGTTTCGCTGGATACAACGTGTCTTAAAATAAAAGAGAGAGCCACCGCGAATCAAATGTAAGAGATTATGATCTATGGTCTTAAAAAATTTCATTAGAGTATTTGTACTGAGGACGGAATGCGTGTAAAAAGTTGTGAGATATCCTGACAAGACTGACAGTTATCAACAAAAGCTGGGGAGTTAGGAGTATTGCAGTGTTCGCCAGTCTCGGATACCAATCAATAGATACACGGGATAGTACTTCCTATTGAGGAATAGTAACCGGCTCTGAAGCGCTAGTATGTGGCATCCAAGGCCCTTCAGTGGAAGGAGTCCCGAGCACTGTCAGGATCTATAGGAGACGGAGACACCGGTAGGGCCTTTGTACAAAATGTTTAAACTAATCTGCCGGATCCTCGCAACAAGTGTGGCTCGTACACGTGCTCAAAGACAGGGATACTAACGAACAGCGTGTGTGTGGGGGCCCTCCAAGGGATTTGTACCAAACACCATGCTTTGTGACCAAGGCTTGGTCATCCTGCACCTCAAACTGGGAATTGTGTTAGCACTGCAGGTGTTTCTTACCTCCATCGTCACAGGTAAGATGTCATTTCAATAGCAATGTCTTATTATGACCATTGGAATCCAATAGTCTTCTTGGTGATTATCTCCTTCACTTCTCTATATGTAGACAGGTTAGTATTGATGTATACTCTTATGTTTGCTCTTTTATTTCAGATTGCTTGTTTGTCAATGATGTTAGCACTATAATATTATATTTCCAGGAATATTTCATAAGCCATGCCCTTGAAGTGAAGATATTATGAAGAGGTAGTTCAGTCAATATTTGACAATGCCTTGGTATACTGTTTGAAGTGTTATGTTATAATGTATTAGAATATATTATAATTAAATCATTAACATTGTCATATAAATCATTAAATCATAAATCATTGTCTCTGTCTCTGTGTCTCTGTCTCTGTGTCTCTGTGTCTCTCTCCTCTCCCCCCCCCCCTCTCTCTCTCTCTCTCTCCATACATGTATATTTCTCATGTCTGTCTCAATAGATCCACTATTTCTGATGGAGTAGCACTTTAAACAAGGCAATTCTTCAGCTCTATTGATATCCACATATCTATATCTTTCTACTTAATGTAATATATATATATTAAGGATACAAAACCCATCACGGATGACACTTTGAGTAGTTCCATGAATACAAAAGTAGATGCTTTCAGGTCAATAATGACCCTGACAGGTGAATTTGCCACATAATTGTTACTATACTTAGCCATAAGCAATATGCTTCTTATCCACGCACCAATTATTTCTCTTTCTTCGAAGGTAAGAAATTACGACCATAAGCAGATTATGTCATTGCTAATCTCCCGACAAAGAAACAACATTTCATTGGATATTCAAAAGAAATGTTGTATTTTCATAAAATAATTAAAAGAAAACTGATGAATTTAATTATTTTACAAAATCATACAAAATAATAGTTAATGTTTATGTATCTAGCCCATACAAAAATATGACATAGAATACATAAGTTATGGCATTCAAATCATATAAAGAAAATGTATTTATATTGATTGGTCTTATCCTTGTACAAATAAGCAGTGATTTTTTATAATTTCCTTTTTATGTGTATAGTGTATGGCTAGTGTATATCTAGAACAATTTGTCTGAACGAGCAGCCACTGCGAGCATGTCCTCTTGCTACAGCTGAACAGAGTCTGCGGTAATTGTCTGTGTGTTTTACCTAAGTGGATAACGCAGGGCTCGCCTAAGATAGCAAATGCGATCTCATATATAGAGTTCTACTACATTTCAATCTTGATATGCTTATTTGTCTGTTATTGGGTGACTGATAAGACCTGTTTGTTTCCCCAGCGGTACCACAGGTGTGTCTGTCCTGCTTAGGCTTCGCATTCTGTATCAGCCGCACCAGAAATGCGAACTAAGTCAACAAAACCCAGACCTTACGGGTTTACTTTTGTATTTGTGCATCACAGGAGAAGCTTTTTGCCGGCCCTCTGTACCTAGTTTACCATGTCTCGTCGCTTCTAAGAGATACATACGTGACAATATTATCTTAAGGTATGGTAACTTCCCAAATACCTTTGTCTAAACACTGGTGCTGTATCACAGACACCAAACTTCACAAAGCTTGAAAGTGAGGTGCACCGGTGAGATGCCCTCATATCACATAGGTATATTGTTACAAAGTTTTGTTTTCTGGTTTATTCTTATACAATGTATCAAAACTGTTGTTCCATAGCAAGTTCAAGTTCAAGTTCAAGTTTTATTAGCTTAAACCACTCACAGTGGTATACAGCATACATTGCAATGTACAAATTCTTAATACAGTAATAGTAATAGCAGACAGCTCATATCATATAAGCATATTGTTACAAAGTTTTGTTTTCTGGTTTATTCTTATACAATGTATCAAAACTGTTGTTCCATAGCAGACAGCTCATATCATATAAGCATATTGTTACACAGTTTAGTTTTCTGGTTTATTCTTATACAATGTATCAAAACCTTTGTTCCATAGTGAGACATGCTCTCATATCACATAGTCAGGAACATTGTTACAAAGTTCAATGTTATTTGTTCTTACACAATGTATCTCACCACGACTAATGTTACAATTTGTGTATTGATGTAAAATGAGATAAATTATATGGCTATGTAGACTACTTTAATAAGAATATTCCTGCTGGGTAAATGCTAAACACAATATTGGGTATCTTCAATCTTCTCCCTTTTGAAAGTCAAAATTGCTGCAATATAATTATGGCATCTCTTGTTACCTCCAGCAAAAATAAGGTTAATATACGAGAAAGGATATAAAAATACACCTGATGGCCCAATAGGTAGTCTCAGCCAATGTAGCTGAAAACAATAATTTCCCAAAGTTTGATTCCCCAGTGGTAACATAAATGCTTTAATTTTTCTTTAGTAAACTTTTCATCATTTATCTTAAGCCATACCATTTTTAAATGCAAGGTATTAGACTAAATTTATAATGGATGGCATTGCTTGATGTTTAGAGGTAATCATGCATCCTCAAATGCTCCCCATGATGGGTAAGGTTGGTTACTTTTCTCCACAGCGGTATCCACACAGAACATTACAGCACCCTAGAGGATATATTCATGAACCACATGCATTTAAATCTTGATAAATATTGGTTCATTTGATTTCATGGTAATGGATTAAAGCTACCATGTCACATAATTTGATCCATTCCCACATTAATGTCATTACATTTATTACAAGAAGCACTATTTATACAGGGGTTACTACCAGGATCTTTACTACAGCACTAGCAGCATTAGTACTTTATAGTGCTCACTTACTTGTTTGCCAATATGACAGATGCCTTTCGTCGTTGAGTACAAATTGAGATAATTATACGACATAGCGTCTGGTTTCAATATCAGTGATGGATAATGCTGGTTGATTATCATCTATAAATAAAATATTAACATTAATTTGCTTTACTAAATATGATACAAAATATAGAATTTCTGAAAGATCTTTTGAATAATGATGTGATGAAGGAAAGGTAGCCCATGTCTATGAGATGTGATAATTGGACTTTCAAGATAGAGGATGAAGTCACTTCATCAGAACAATCTTGCTTTCACAGAGTCATTTGCTGGGAATTGGTAGTTTGTACCAAAATAGCCAAAAGGGAATTATTTCGTAACTGGGCATATACAAGTAGATTATTTGCTAAGGGTTTTAACATAATGACAATAGTGTGCTGACATGGAAACATATTATACATAATTATGAGTGGGGTCCGCTCTATTGGTATTTATTAGTATTTATTATTATGACAATTATAATTATTATTATTATTAGTAGTAGTAGTAATAATAATTGTAATCATCATCATCATCATCATCATAATCATTATTATTAATTGGAATGTTCACTATCTCATATAAATATGATGAAAACAAAATGAACGGACAATCAATATCGTAATCAACAGTCTAACCCAATATAGACCACAGTTACATGAATATTCATGAGATACATTTAGAGTAATTCAACTGATTTAGTGAAGTCACATAACTGCCATGTATAAAACCTGCAGTCAGATAGCTGGAGAAAAAACAAATAGCCGTTCTAAACATGCTAAAAGTGATAGCATTTCAAGACGCCACTTGGTCCAGAATCAGTTTTCAAGGATTTAAAATTAAAATCTGAACATGACGAAGTGATAAGGAATGGGGGAGACCTGAATGCTCTTACTGAAATGAAGTATTCAGTTAAGAAATTAACATATTTTCCCTATCAGCGTTGCTCAGTTTGGGTTGCTACAAATCACCGCAGGGACAGTTAGAGGGTAAAGTCCTCATGTCTTTCTGCTAGAAATGCGCTGACAGTGTTGGCAAATGTTGCTGCAGTAATTTCAAGGATTACTGAAACAGCTTTAGCGCATTCTATTTTATTGCACCTCATGATGTGACTCGCTTTCACTGCAAAACTCTACACGACCAGAAAATCAATGTAGAGTTCTTAACGTCATTCTTGTACAGTGGTGATATTGTTGAAAAAACTTGTGTAAACATAAACGAACAGATTCACATCATGCAAATTTTATTCCCGGTTATTTTTGGCTTTGGAAGATCATTACTTTTCGCTATGTTAATATACTACAATAATAAAAAGGTTTACTTCACCAAAGGGTCCTATTAGGGGGTTTACGACAATTATATAAATACGATGGACTTAATTCTGGCTCTGGAGGGAGGATGTGATAATACGAGGGCTAGGATGTCAGACTACTGTACTAAATCCTGCCCTTAAGTATGTATTCCATGTGTGCAATAGTGGGACGCAATGTCTGTATGAAAATAGAGAAATTATACCACCAGGTTTATCTACAATAGTCATCTGTCATGTGTATAAGTCACCAGAATCCATCGTTGGTTCTCATTTTAAGATAATCATATTGATGTGATTGCACTGAAATACGGTGATAGAAAACAATATCATAAATGCACTGGAAGCATAAATTACAGGGTATCCTTTCACAAAGCTCTCTTATCCACCAACAGACGATTGTGCTCTTTTTGCAGTGTATTAGCTATCAGTAAAGTGAGTGCTCTTTGTGGATAAGAGAGCTTCATGAAGGGACCATAGCACTCACTTTGCCGATAGCTAATACATTGCTAAGAGAGTGCTATGGTCCCTTAGCGGCTAAGAGAGCTTCAAGAAACAATACCCAGAACTGGGTATATACTAGAAACAAATGTTAGCCAACACATGTCATACATTCCCTCTCCCCCCTACCCCCCTTTTCCCAATTCTACAGAACAATTGTAGCACGACAAGAGTTCTAACAAGAGTTCTAACTCTATGTTAACCTATAGGAGTTATGACTAGCTTATAGTGCCACAATAGTTCTGTGGAATGGCACCCTAATAAAGAATCAATAATTTACACAGTAAAATTAATTTTAATTAAACTGGGAATACTGATAGGCTAGGGTTGATGTTTACAAGTTTCAAACAAATAAATGGTTAATTCAATCATTATTAATAACAAGGACAGTAAATCAATGTTCTCTATGAAATCGTCCTGGCACAGGTTGCAAATTCATTGACAATACAGTTACAGCAAACAGATTACTGTCAGAAACTTTAGCATTCCCATCTTCCCTGAAGAAAGAGTATTTCAATGCAATAAAGAAAATAATATTTATAAATTTCATTAACATGCTTCTCGAGGATTTCGAGTTGCAAATCCAGTCAGCTTTGAGAGCGGAGATAACTAAGTAAGAGCATACAATCACGACTCGAGAATGATTAGAAATTGAACAGGCACTGATCTCGAATACTCTACAATCTTCCGTGCCAGGATAAAATATCTGTTCCATATTCAATAATCTTATAATGTTGCTTCTTCGCGAACAACTGGGCACGTGTTCATTTGAGAAATTTGATGATGTGATTGCCTATTCATTGGAGGCTCTACTCCATGTGACTAATGGAAGCCTGTTGCCCTTCTGGATCCACTTGTCCGTTGGCGCTGGTGGGAACTGGCGCTGTATGCCTTGGGATCTGCAGTATTAATTAATACAGTTGGCTGTGACTACACTCTGCCGCACGTTATAGTCCCAGACACGGTTCAGGCAATCGGACAGACAAGGTAGGCTGGTGGGAGATGGGAACAGGTCAATTACTGTGAAACAGGGAACCGGTTCTGTGGAGGCGGACATCATCGCTACATGGATCATGTCCTGAATAATGCACCGAGGGACAAGGCAAATATGACCATGATGTTCCACCAAGTCAGAGTCACCAACTGACCGGTTCCTGGGAGAGCTTCGAGAAACAATAAGTGCATGTACAATGTCAGGCTTGAGCTGTTACACATGTAATACACACACGGACATCGAGTAGCCATCATCTCAGGCAGGATACATTACAACACAACTCTCTGAAACAGACTCGTGAACATTTCTAATAAGTGTAAAATATTCTGCTTTAATTTTTCTTTGATGAATTATACATATTTCAAAAGCAGTTCTTCTCTGCAGAAATTACGTTGACCTTTCTGTTCCGACGGCTGAAGGCGGCTCAGTTGAAGAGGAAGCTTGATTGAAGTAGGCACAGTTCCAATCTGAGCGTGATTAAGACAAATATGACTTTGAGACGCTTGACTTCCCTGTTCTTTGGTCCTTGTGTTTAAACCAACATGCAGGTCAGTAACGCAGGGACACAATCACAGAGAGAACTCCGGTGATAGATAGAAGGGCAGAGTTTGAATATGCATGAGGATGTGCAGACATAGCACTAATGTAATTAGAGATAACAGCAGGCAAGGAGATTCATAGCAGAGTCAAAGTAAGCCGTTGTGCCAATAGTGTATAATGGACCGTGGCCATGCTGGCTTCTAAACCAATCAAAATAATTATGTGATACACCCCGTGTATCTGACACTCCTATCAATGGAAAAACAATCTCCCAAACGGGATGCCAAGTCAATTGGAAGCTTTAGTGTGCTTGTGTGTGAACCATAGTGCCCTTACATGTAACTAAATGAAGTTGAAAAAGTCTCATAAACTACCGGTATGGACAATGCCATAGACGTCTACCAAACATGAAAATACTTACAGACTGCCATTGGGAACTAGTTTTAATATAGTTTGTTTATCAATTTATTCAACTATCAATGTAATGTAACACTATGGATGAGATTAGACAAATACATTAGCATTCCATGGCAGTATAGAGATGAGAGTTTTGCTACTATTTGTTATATAAATACAGGTAAATTGTACATCCTAATTAATTACATGCATGGGGGAGTACTCCAACTGAAACTACAATAGCACAAACACAATGGAATGATCTTTGTGCAATCATTATCTAGCATTGACACAATTGAAAATGGAATAAATAAAATGGCAATTAGCCTCAAATACAACAAGCATAACATGTTTTCTCTCTTACAGATCAAAGCTGTGTTTTTTTTAGGAGAAATAATCCAAATGTTTTTCCACCTGATGACACAATTAGCCATCAACAGCTCAGTTGCACAACTAATTTACTACTCATCAATGTTCTGCTGCTGAATCAAACGGCAAATGTTTGCTTCATTGAAATGTATTGTGATGATTTATTGCTTCCAATGAGTGTGCACGTTTCATTAATGGTAATATAATGTTTTTAGTTGAAGTATCACCATTATTTAAAGCCTTAATACACTATAAGTGCACTAAATGCCTTGCCTAATATCAATATTTCACATTATAATGGAATCATTGACACCATTAAACTATCAATTTCTTCAATTATTGATTTCAACATGTATTGTGCAGCCATTGAACAGATTATTCAACTTAAAATGGATGTAATGCGGGCCTGGATGAAGGGGTCTTTTGGTGGGCATTGAAAAAAATCAAACAAGTGGTATTAGGAAAACAATGTTGTAATACGATTGTGAAATATATCATAAAGTATAATAATAGCAGGCACCTTCTGAAGGTAAATTGTGTGCTGTGACAAAACTACAATGGATCAGGGACTACAGGTTTTAGTGTGTTTTCACTAATATATCACCCAGTTTCACCCAGTTTAACCATCTAGGTGTGATGGCAATTAACTGTAGAAAACGTGCAGGTTTGAGTGTTTTCAGTAATATATCACCCAGTGAGCTGTATTTTCTATGTTTGATCATCTAGGTGTGATGGCAATTAACTGTAGAAAATGTGCAGGTTTGATGTTGTTTAAATGTGTGATGGTAATATTAGCTTCAGAAGAGGTATTGGTTGCTGCATGTATGTATGATTGTGGTGAACTTCAGAAGAGATACACGTGTCTGTATGTGATGCCAATTAATATCAGAAAGCTGGTGCTTTCACTATACGATGGTATTATTATTAGCTTTGAAAGAGGAACTGGCCCCGAGCGTATGAAACATTTCTGAGTACGATTTCATACTCAACTCAGAATTTTGTTCATAAAACGTGAGTTGAGCACAAAAACGTACTCAGAAAGGTTTCGTAATCTCGGGGCCTGGTTTCTTTGTGTGATCGCAAGGATCTTTTAAAGTAATACTGGTTTCTGTGTTTGATAGCAATGAACTTCATTTCTGTATTTTTAGTTTAATGGCAAACGACATAACATGACAGACTGAAATTCCACACATTGCACATACATGCACCAACCCTCGTATCCAATCCTGCTACTGTAAAATCTATCCTGTAATTCCAATGTTGTTTGTGCATGGTCCTTGTTGATGTGTGCACTCAGCTTACCTCAAAATACTACTGTTGAAAATGATTGAGCTTTCAGTTGCCCTGTAAAGTAATTATGTTTTCGGTCTATACGACACTCTCAGGGTCACAGAGTCATGTTGTTGGTTAGGTTAACATAGAAATGATTATTTGATATCGATACATTTGGTGTAACCTAGCTGACCTTTGCCAGGCATAGGATAGTAGTAGTAGTAGGAGTGATAATTAAGTGAACATTTGATCACATCTGTTACCTGTTGGACTTTATCATCACTACAACAATCAAATGAAAACATATTTTAACTTAAATAATATGTTTGTTCAGCACCATTGGCATTGAATAGCTAGTCTAGATCCTAGGCATAAATTACTTATTATGACTACTACTACTACTACTACTACTACTACTACTACTACTACTACTACTACTACTACTACTACTAATACCACCACCATAAACAACAAACAAACAAACAAAACAACTATACCTACACAAATGCATAATAGTATATAATAGAGTCAACAGTTAGTCAAATTAATAGCACCACAAAGCATGTTAAGATACTTGACTGTGACTTTCCCTCCTCCCAGACTCTGTAATCTCCTGTAGCCGTCCCGCGACAACTGATATGTCAGGAAATAATCTCCTCGAGATTGATCACCAATATACTGATAACGATACATAAGCCTATCAATACACCATCTAATGCCTGTCGTTAGTTCTCCACTGACCTCTAGGGAAGCCAACAGCATTTAACGTTTTGGAGTAAGTCCAGCTTACTCTACCATGTCCACAAGAGGAAACTATTTAATCATGAAGAGAAACAAATTACTAATATAATTTATAAAGATTTCCAATATGATAATTTCAGACTGGAAATGTAACTGTGAATTTTCATAGCTTGATAAACAGCAAAATGGAAACATTCCAAGTATGTGTTCGCAAAAGTTTACTGTGAACTTTTAAGTTGAAATTCACCTTTGACTTTCAAATGTTTTTGCTAATATTGTGAAAGAAAAAGACATTTAAATTCTATTTTTGTTAATATTACCTATCCTCTATTTTCAGAATGAGTTATGAAGAGTATTATAGACAGCAACGTTATGTGACATTAAGACATTGTACTGAGAAAGTGTTACTTTCTTGTCATTGATTAGTCCAATAAAAATGTTCTTGTCATTGATTAGTCCAATAAAAATGTTCTATCTATAAATACTGCAGGTCATTATTAGATATAACAGTTTTATATATAATATGTTGTCATCAAGATAATAGTCTAATAGGTCTCAAATAATAATGCACTAATTGTCTAGTTTTATCAATAGTTTCACCTGGTAAAAGAAAAACATATTTATATTATTAGAGGTTTAACATTTTAAAAACTCATCTATGACTATTATCTTAACAGACAATCTTGAGAACACTTCACACTTGAAGTTTTGTATGGACATTTGACAGCTATCAGATCATATTGCCAATCATCTGTTATCTCAGAAACAGTTCATTCGCTTCTTTCCACAGACAACTTTAACCATTTCAAGTTTGCCAGCAACACCAACAACTGAAACAAGTTTTTCCCCATGTCTATTCTTGGCATAGACTCGTGAATGAATTAGTTGGCAATCACGGACAATTTGGCACTTGAGCCATGCTTGGTTGTGCCCATGTAGCGATATTTACACTCTTTAAGTCTTAATAGTCAGGTAGTATTGATCAGACCATGGATCAACGCTAGTCACCGACGCCGTGCGAGCGGACTAGTACGGCGGCCGCTCAAACACTGTAAAGTACCGCTACTTAACAATTAGACACACCAAGCACGTCACTGATTTATGAATTTTCCATCATCTAATTTTCTACTTGATCTGCTCTGGTGAGGCCCAGCTGAGGCAGATTTTTGTGATGTTTATAGATGGATGGAGATTCCTTGAGGTTTTTCTAATCCATTCTTCACAAGTTTGGAGTCGGTCTCGCCATGGAAGAGAAAAACTGTAATAAAAGATATCAATGTATGGAATGAATGGTGAATGAATTGGTATGGTAATTTCTTCAGGCTTAATTAATCTTATTGTCAGTGAATATAATAATGTACTGCATTTTTAACTTAACAGTACCAGCCGGTGCTAGTACTACCTGGTTTACTGCAACATCCAGTGCTATGGATGTTGTGGGCTTTCTCCTGCCATAAAAACAGACAAGCCATGATATACTAGTAAGTAACTAGATATAAGTGAAAGAATCTTGAAGTAGTTCTAAATCCAAATTAAAAAAATTAAAAGAAGAAAAAAAGTCTTTTATCAATATTTTTAAAACAGTGAGAAAGAACTATATTCCAATAACACTTTCTTCCATTTATATTAACAATATCGTCAAATGTTATCTTCATAGAATTTATTAGGAACTATAATGCATGTATCTGTACAATTCACCTAAATACACACACACACACACACACACACACACACACACACACACACACACACACACACACACACACACACACACACATACACATACACACACACACACGCATACAAAATTACATGCAATTGAATGAGAATGAATTATTCTGATCATACTACTGGAATGGTAATAAGAAATCCAGTTATTTGTAGAACAGACAGTAAACAGTTCAATACCTACAATGTGAATATCATCTACATATATTAACCTTCTCTCTGGCGGCAACCAGAGATGCCTTAAAGAAACATGCTTATTATTAAGTCATGAAGAGGAGAGCTTCTGATTCATGCTTCTCCAGATAGTTTACAAGGTACGTAGCTTATAAATACAAGTTGTTTTATACGGAACATTGGTCATAAATAAAGGTGGATTAAGGAGACGGAAGCCACTCTCATTACTCATAAACTGAGTCGTCTCAGGCCGTACCAGAAAAACTGTCATAATGTAAGAATCAATTTCTGGCAAAAATCTAATGAAATGGCGGAATCTTAGTAAACGACGGGTTGATAAATATGTCAATGACAGACGACATGTCATGATGCAGGTTAACAACAGCTTCACTACAGCTGCAAGGCAGATATATATTTTGAAAAACCTCCAGCTGGGCTTGCACAATTTGGCCTTAGGCTTGTGATAACTGAAAAACCCACCGGAAATAATTCCCACCAGCCATGATTAAGCAAGAAGTGTGTAATTGTGAGGAATGTTGAAGTTAACCAAACTGCAAAAAATTGCACTCACCATATTCTTTCCAAATGCAGAAAAAAATACAGTTATATCTGTATAACTGTCATTAGTTAATAAAAAAAGTTTCATCACATTTATTTTTTCCGATTGAAAATACTAGAATATGATTGCAAATACTCACGTACTTAAAAAAAACCATGAAATAAAAATATCGGACTTTCATATTTTTCCCCAACTGCTAACCAATAATATCAATTGAATTTGGTAAATATATACATAATTGATGTCACATTATCCACGGACTGCTGTAACAGTACAAATAGTAATCAGTGCTTCAGGCAAATCTTGCTGTAGATATCACCTTGGAATATCAGTTGTCTGCAAGTACCTTAGTTTATAAATCAGCCAATATCGCATATTTGCTATCGGTGAAGGACAGAAGAGGATCTTATATACATGATTAACCCTCTCCCTGTTGAAGGCAACATGAGATGCCTTATAGCAATCTAGTGCTTAATTCAGCATGGTCATGGTTAATATTATCTGAACAGCACCAATGGACAAATATGGGGTAGATTTCATAAATGCATGTTTGATGTGTTCTATTGTTGGAGGTTATGCAGTAATGTTACTAGTACTTAGATATTGGATTTCTTGATGCTGTGACTAGATCAGGCTCTAAGATTACAACACATTTTTAATATAATTTCATGCTTAAACTCAAATTATATATTTGGATTTGTGAACAAAACTATGAAATCGTACTTCAGAAAGTTTTCTAATTGCATAGTCAGAATTAAACTTAATTGTTTGATACATTATTTACTTGTCGAATGCTAAACATGTTAAAGTATAGTGTAAACTAAATGTATTTACAAGAGTAAAGTACTGTTTATTAATGTTCTACAATGTCACCGCGTCATCAATCATTCAGAGTGTGGTTCAGCTGACTCAGCGAGTCAATTTCAGACAACCACATATCGTATAACTGTCCACATAACAGTAGACGTCTGGTTGTCGGAGTAGTCCTAGATGGAAATAAATCCCTTTTGTATGGCTTCTTATTACAAAAACGTAAACCAGATTATCTATGCCCTGTTCAAATTTCAAGTCTGTTAAATCTAGTCAACTCGACATTGCTAATGCACTGGCTTCAGTTTGTCCTGCATCAACATTTGTGGAGCTTCTAGGATTCATGTTCATGATATTTTAAACATGATATAAGAACTATGTTCTCAATGTATTATTAATGTTAATTCCTACAACATAATATAATCCAGACAAAATGTCCATATATTTTCCATCGAATTTAGAAATAGGTTGCCTAGAATCAACAAAACTCATTGTTTGCCAAAACAAAAATGGCTTTTCAATTTGGAAAATTGATTTACAAATGTGAGTAAACAAAAAATCCCTCATTGAAAATACTCATTTCAATGAGCATTACAATACTCCGTGAACTGACACATTCTTATTGTTATCCGTGTCAAGGATCTGTGTCTTTAAAAACCGTAACGGAATAAAATAGACGATTAGCTCATCAAGTTCACTTCTCTCCCATCATCAATGGAAGCATCAAGGGAGTGAACTCCAGTTGACTATGACATTAGGAAGGTTCATTGCAATTCTTTAAAAAAATACAAAACATTTTTACATAATCAATAATCTATCAGTTAAAGCAACGAATACAACAAAGCATACTAGGAAATCACACTACTGCACGAGTATTGATTGTAATTGTCCAATAACTCATGTGTACACATAACTCGATTTAGAATATTGAAGTTTCAATGACAATGCTTTGTGCTTTCAGCCAAATATTTTTTTCTGTGATTAGAAAATGTGTAATTAAACTAGAAATGATGATTGCTTTAAGATTAACTATATTATGGTTTGCCAAGTGCATTTGCTAAACTAGGATTTGATAATATTATTATAATATCAAATATCTTCCTCAGTTTGGAATTAAAATTAAATAAATTCAGAATTATTGAATGGAAAATTGTATCCTTCATATACCTTAAATTGTATCCTTCATATACCTTAAATTGTATCCTTCATATACCTTAAATTGTATCCTTCATATACATTAAGGTTTTCTTAGATTGAAATAAATATGTATAGAAGACATTCAAGGTATTTTTCTCTAAAATACCATATTTATCTCATTGAGTAGAGAGTAGATATTTTCACTATAATGGCTTTTATCACTTACAGTAATATACATTAGGGGATACATTGACATGCACTAATCATACCTACCGTATTTGAAAAATGCCTTTTTGTAAGAAAACACACTAATTAAATTCTTTCTTCCAAACAATATTCATGGATCTGCCCCGATGCCAGCAGCCCTCTGATGTATGCGATATTTACCATCATCTAATTCAGAATTAATGGATAATGTCTGTCACCTTTTCTGGCTGGAGTGTTGCCCTTGCTAATCTCCACGCCCTCTGAGGACTTCCTGTACTGCAACCTACACGCCATTGATTCCCCAGTATCTCAATCTAGGGACTCACTTCATGCCTGATTGCTGTCTGATGATGCACACAAGGCACTTGTGATGACAAGCCTTGGTCAAGTGGAAGCGTTCAAGAAGACAAATGTCTGGAACAATAGGTGGCATAAGAACAATAGAACAATGGTATCTTGCCATCCTTCATGTTCCAGACGTTTGCACCTAATAATGTTACAGACATTTGTCTTGAACATAAGATGGTATATAAGAACAATACAACATTGGTATCTTGCCCTCCTTCATGTTCTAGACGTTTGCACCCAATGCTACAGACATTTGTCTTGAACATAAGATGGTATATAAGAACAATACAACATTGGCATCTTGCCGTCCTTCCATATCCACGAGCATGATGATCCTCCTATTGCACCAAATGTTCCAAACATTTGTCTTGGACATTATGTGGTATAAGAACAATAGTGCATTGGTACATTGCCCCCCTTCCCTATCCACAAGCATGCTGATCCTGCTATTGCAAGGTTGTTGGAAGCTCTTTAAGATTGAGGAGATCCGAATGTATTAATGTTTTGGAAACAGCAGTTCTTCACAGTTTGTCAAGTTATTGGGTGGTGGAGGCAAGGATTACCTGGCCCACAACTTGTCCGATTCCTTTGTATTTGTTTGATATTATGCTTCAGAAGAGTTGTCAAGGTTCTTTGACTTACAATCATGACCTGTCAGTTTACGGAAGGAGAAGCCTACAACAGATTCCATACTACTGGATGTTGTAGTAAAGCTGCAAACACCAGCTGGTACTGACAGACGAAGGTATTGGGACTCACTTATAATTGATACAATATGCACAATATTGTCAACCATGCCTGTGAGAAAACTAAGGTTACCATGCATTCAGTGACACTGCTTCTCTAAGCATTCGTTACAGCTTGGTGTATGGGCCAAATAAAGTACATTGTCCACTGATTATTGACAACCATATCATAAATTCTTTCTTTTTAGATTCCCACCAGAAATGGTAAGAGGCCCTACCATAAAACATACTTGGTTGTTGCAGGTTTTGCTCCCAAATACATTGTGAGGTCCTTGAAAAGTCATTCACTCTCAATGTCCATTCAAGGTACTCATGCCAGCTTTGTACACGGACCAACCAGAGGAAAGGACGTCGTCTAAGTGTACACTATGGACATGAAATACTTCCAGCTGTTTCCTCCAAAAGTATTGATCGTAGTTCTGTATATTGAGACAACTAGATTCAACATACATTTTCTGTGATACAAAACTGGAATACATATAGATCTCTTGTAGAACTCTAGGCATGATACCTTGCAGTGTTAACATTTTTATTTAGAAACTTTAACACATCTAGATTTAAACTGTCTCATATCATGAACATGTTGTAATTATTAAAAAGCAGAATTCGTAGACATTGTCACAGAGAGCTAGTTATTCAGTAGTAGTAGTAGTAATAATAATAATAATGGAAACATTTATATTTCACCAAATCCATGCTTGAAAGTTCATGACACTACATTATTACCCTGGTCAATGGATCTATATGCACTCAATTCCTTCTCAACTCTCTGGAAAGTATCCAGTTCAAGGCACTACAAGGTTATCATTCACATGTCCATCTCATCCTTCTGGGTACCCATTCTCTACTGGGTGAACAAAGCCACAATCTTTTCAGCTTGTGATTCAGTGTTGGACAGGAAAACATCCTAGATACTCTTAGGTTCTTGGTCACCCATCTACGCACCAGCCGAGCTCGAATGTGCTTCACTTTAACCTGAATGGTCAGCTTTGCAATACTTGGGACCATGTGCCACCAGTGTTAGTCCACTTTGAATCAACAACAATCTCAGGAAAGTTACTCTTTTATCAACACGAATTTATCAAGATAATGTTTCTTGGAAGTTCCATTTCATACATTTACCTTCAACTGCACATTAATTTCATATCTATCTTGTAGTTTATTCATAAAAGAAGTCTCTAAGATTCAATCAAAAAAATAGACCTTGTTTCTGGATATCGAAAACTTTAAATATTTACAACTTTTCAATTTTTTATTAACAAGAGATTACCTTTGACATTTGCAAATAATAAATTACTAAATATATATTTCATTGATACAAGCTCTAAATCTGTACATTTTAGATTCTCTTTATAGAGATAATAATAGTTTTCCCTAAATAATTATGTTGCATGCTGAATCTTAAAAATAAATCACTACAACTGTAATATCAATGTGACGGAAATGAAAGATCAATAGATAAGAAGTGATATTTTACTTTCAAAAACACTACAGTGACATCAATGTCTTTGAACAGACATTCTCATGTATTTGAAGTTCTTCTCTTATTTTAGACACTGACCCAAATGAATTGAAACAGTGCGTAGCAGCTGATGTTGCCGTGAATAAAGAATGGCGCTGTCTATGGAATTGGTCCATTTGTTAGGTTCAAAGTCTTCATGTAAGATAAGACAGGATAAGATAAGATAAGACTTTACTACCCTCTGGGGGAATTTGCTATACATTAGAGAGATACTAAAAGACTGGGTTGATAACATATAAAAACAGTACCAAAAACGGACAGACAAGACAAGTATATGTAAAATATGTACAACATAAAACAATACTGGAGCTTTACAATGAGCTGGAGCATAACAAAAAAGAATTAATTGGTGGAACTTAAAAGCTAATGCCATGGATAATAATAATACCTTTGAATATAATATACTATAACATTTTACAGCAATTTTAACAATAAGGGCAATTACTAGTATACTTGAACATTGCCTTAGGATGATACTTCTTTCAAATCTTTGACTGTGTAGGGTAAAATCTTCCGGTATTCTGTGAACATTTCATGACCTTCTTAAATGGGCAATACAACCAACAGCCCTGATGCATGGTATTCCCTCTATTTGACAGAGGAATCAAGTCTGGCACATCTGACCATAATATTATTCCATGTACAGAAGTAGGTATTACAATGTTACGAAATCGATACAACACATACATATAAACTGCCTGATCGAAGCTACCTCTGCAAGCCACAACCGTCCTGAACCCATTGCATACAGCAAGCATAGACGCTTGCTTATCCTAGACGAGACTTTCCTCTGGAGAAATCAGACCTAGGAGGCTTTCTTCTCTGATGTGAAGATTATTCCTTTGAAGACAGTGTATTACATAATGGCAGTTTTTCGCATTATAGAAGCAGTTTCTAGATATATTTTCTCTGAAAATTCTATGTATATCAGGACTAAATTGTAGTCCTAAGGTCTGATGTGGTAAGAATATAATTATGTAATGTGGTCAGACACTTAAATACAAATCAATAAATGTGCATTGTACTTGGTTCTACTTAATTCATCATATGTACATGTCATGCTAGATGATGACATAGTACAAACATTGACATGTGACAACACAGAGCATACAATGCCTTATGTCTGACATATCTCATCTAAGTATTATTCTGTGTACATCATGTAAGTAGTCTGCAAAGTGCCAAGTGATACTATCACCAAACAATATGTTTCATCTCAATTTAGAAGTAACAGAAACCTTTCTTGTGAATTATCAAAAGTACAAAACTAATGTTGTCACATCTCGACCATAATCTAATTTTACAACCAATAGAATCTACGGCTTTTTTATTCATTCAATCACGAGGCAATTTCAAATAGGTAATGAAAGAAATGCAGGGTCTAAAGAAGAGTCTACAAGAAGTTTATTTCCTTGGGGATCTTTTCATAATTGGCATCAAGTGTATTCTCTAGCACGAGTATCAAGTCAGCTGATTCCTCAAACAAGCCAGTTTTTCTTGGACTCAAGGATTGAACTTTTACACACCGGAAAATAGAATTCCTGTTTCTTGAGTTCATGTTTTACACTGTGGCACTGTTGTATTCCATGTAGGCTCACACATGATCTAAACACATACTGTAAACAATTGCAACCTAATAGATTATGATCTTTGATTTATATTTCAGAATAGTATATTATCAATGATACTGTATCCCAAGTTGAGAGGGATAAACTAAAGCAGTTTGGAAAGGTTATTTGTCAGTTTACGTGGAAGCCAATGTCAAAATGATATGCAATTTATTCACAGACATGCATTAATGCCATTATACAACACACTAAAAGAAAGAAGCATGCAGTAGTAGTACTAATAAGAAGAAGTAAAAACAAGAAGTACACAACACATGTTTACTTTCTCTGCCAGGGGCATATAGCCAGGAATGAAATGAAGTACAGATCCATATGCTACTATCATACTAGGGGAGACCAAAGGAATGGTACTGTCCTGAGTTTGTTGGCTGCAGGCATGGACCTTTTGGCCTAATAGTAGCTACACCCCTGTCTGCAATGACATACTGGAAAGCTGAAAGGTCATGCACTTCAGATTGTTTTTTTTTCTGAAATGAGTCGCATACTGCTGTGGTCAAACTAGAATAGAACAGGATCTCCCCAAACAACAGGACAGCATGACAATACACATCCTCATAAAGCACATGCAATTTCCATGCATATTAAAGTCAGGATGAAAGCAGATCAGAGTCAAGGGTTAATGCAAAGAAGCTGCAATGTAACATTGTCAACAGCCTTGTTAAATTTCATGCCTCATAGCAATCTGTGCAGCTTGCTTAAACAAAGGTCATCACCAAATCTAAGCACCACCATCTGCATCTAAGACTTTATGCAGGGGCACGCGGCTGCAGTTTTCTATTGCAATTGTTTCACCCCTGGACCATCATAGTGAGGATGACCCCGAGCCACGGAAGATCCTCTTAACTGCTGGAAGACTTACACTAACCTGATACACTGGGTCAGTTTGCTTTGGCCAGAGCAATTCCAATGGAAATGTCGCTTCCACTTTGTCATCACAACCAGTAAATACCTTGGCAATCTATCGGGCATGGAGAGGACAATTTGTTTTGAAGCCGGCTTCAGAGACGAGCTGGCTGTCTGTTTGATGGGTGTTGTTGTGCGGTAGGTAGAGCATGGTCACAGGAGGAAGCAGTCCGAAGACATTACAGCAAAGAAGGGAATAATCACATTAGGTAGCCTCACTTCAGAATCAATTATTCCTGTAAACAAAGGAAGCAGTAGGGTCTTGCATTAAGAGGAGGACATTGTTTGACTTGGTTAATATGATCAGATTCATTGGTTTCCTTAAAGATTGGCAGACATAAGCTATGACATACTGGGCTGTTTCAAATATGGTCAATTTGTTATGTTTACCGTATACAACATACCAATGAGTCCATGTGGTATATGAGGTATGTGATATGTTGCATGTGTTGGGTACAAGGAGTATTTTAGGTGTGTCAAATTTGTTGAGTGTCGGGTGTTGGGAGTATCAGATAGAATTTCAATTTTTACATTTTTAATACCAGTACTTATAGTATTATAACTTGCATATTAGTTGACATATGTTAATAACTAACTGAACATTTTACTGAAATAAATATGAAAATAAATTTCAAATAACGAAACAGTTATTGAAGAATCATTTTATAAAGAATGTTAATAAAATAAGGAAAGTCGATTTCCCAAGGCCATCTAATCTCCCATATGTAAACATAATAGGCCTTCGAGCTTTTTCCTCAACACTGCCGTTCAGAAAAAGTGACACTTGCAGTTTGGCCAAATTAACTTCATCTGGGTAGAGCCGCGACAGAATCTATACAGATTCCATATGCAATTGGTGAATTTAACTCTCCGCTCATGTGGAATCAATACTTTCTGTTTTCACAAATAGGAACAATTCTCAGATTAAATCCTTAAGCTCCACATAAATATCTTCAATGTCCAAAATATATATTCTTTTTGATGCAATAGCAAATTTATATTTTGCCTTTAGTGTTAAATATGGTAATGTTCTTTGGATGTATATAATGTGATAGTATCTTGAATGGATGGACCCCATATTTATGTTGACTGGTAGAAACATTTACACTGAGAACTAATTGCCATGTAACACACCGTCCATGTAAACAAGGTAGTCATTTCATACTGGGAAAGTGACTCAACAATGACAAGCCCAAAATAAATGAATACCTCAAAATATAGGTCTGTAAATAAGTAAAGGTTAAGGACACAGACCTGCACAATACAAATAGAGCAAACTGCACAACAGACTAGAATGATACCAACAAAATTAAATTACATAATACAGTGGCGAGAGCCTGTCCGCATGCCCGCGACAGGTTATTTTCACTGAGGACTGGTGAAGTTTTAGCTTTGCACATGCATATTTTGTGTTGTTTTTTTTACTTACCAGTCCTCATGTCTGGCAGTCAAATTGCTGAAGTTTTATACACTGCATAATGTAATTAATATTATTTAGTTTACAAAATTATTTTCATGATTTCAATAATTTTCCACTCATCCTATTGAAATACTGCTGGCACTATACTGTTTTTTGAGAAGATTGAATGAAAACATATAAACACAGAAACTGAACACCGATGCAGAATGAAGCACTTTATAAAATGAATGGATAAATACATGCATAATATATTACAATTAAAATAATGGCTGTTTGGTGATGGCTTTACAGAGAGGTGCAATTAGACAATTGCATTTATATATTCTGCCATGATGCAGCAAATTATTTAAAGTGACCATAGTGTGCATCCAAAACCCACTACTGATATGCATGTTCTACACAGCTCTCGTCATGATCAACACATCCTCAAGGCATTGAATATTACATGCTCACGGTTCACTAGTATAGTATACCTGTTATAGTATACCTGTTATAGTATACCTGTAATAGTATACCTGTAATAGCAGGGGCGGATTTAAGGGGGGGCTCACCCGGCTTGCGCCCCCCCTAGAATTGGACAATTTGTTCAATAAACATGT
>JAVCKZ010096680.1:0-11287 GCA_034780755.1 Lepetodrilus elevatus | reverse complement strand
AGGAAGATGAATGTAAGCTATAGTAGAGCTTTAATATTCATACATCTATTCTCTGGCTCAACGTAAAACTCGTGTACCACTTTACAGAGTAATGGACCATTATCCTTCATCTACCTTTCAAAACAAACACTGTTGGTGAGACATACTACATAGACCATACTAAGTACACTTATGTATAATATATAGCTACTTTTCCAGTCATGCCATGATGGTGTATTATTGTACAGTGCTCCCTTGATATAACGCTGAAGTTGGGGTCCATGAATGCCACCTGCGTTATAATACCCGCGTTATATCAATGAATATAATTGGAGACAAAAATTTAAAAATAAAGATTTTTATTGTATTTTTTTAAATGTTGGACTCCGCGTTGTATCCAAATCTGCGGTGCATCGAAGGGCGCTATATCGAGGGAGCACTGTACTAATGCTGAATGAAGTGTATAGTTCTGTAGTAATGATGTCACCTGGCCAAGATGGTAAAGAGTATTGTACAGATGTCTCAACTTACGTCACAGCACTGGGCAATGTCATGTCACAAAAATTCAGTATTTTTCTGTATTACAGTATATTTTGCCAACAATTCATTGGGCATTCATTTATTAGAATTTACTTCAATATTTGCTGTGATTATAGTGATCATTCACTGTGCAAACATTTTGGTTTATCCTTTCATAAATTTGAAGAGTAAAGTAAATTCTTAAATATAGTATAGTTCCAGATAGCACAGAACACGTATTATAGATAAAAGAGCAATTATTTTAAGATGTTGGCCGTACCGATGTCTACCTACCTCCAGTGTATGTACGGACATCAATTTTAATTACTGCATCCGTGGGTGTATGTAGTGTGCTTGTCTATTATCGCTGCATACATCAAAATTAATGTGCTTGTAGAAGCAGCATGGCATTGGAGCTACAAGTGGAGCCTGCTAACTTCTCTGCCTCAGGTTAAGGAAAAGTCAGGGACATTTTATTTTTTCAATGTCATGTAAATGTCAGGAAATTATTTTGTAACAGCGTCAGGGAAGTTTAATATTTTTAAAACAACATTCAGGGTAAACTGCCCTTGGTCGTGGAAAATTTGATTATTTGCCATCGATGATTCATCTTAATTTATAGAAGTCATGAAATCGCTTTATAAAATCAAATTAAGATGTGTTTAGCAGTATTTGATGTATTGAACTTGCACATTGTGTGGCCATTATTTATCCGGTGATAAACGGTCGTCCTTTCATTGAATTGTTCTCAGTTGTCATGTCCTGTGTGGTGAAGTTTAGTGTTGTCACATTCTGAGTGAAATTTAGGGTTGTCACATCCTGGGTGATGAAATTAAGTGTTGTCATGTCCTGTGTGGTGAAGTTTAGTGTTAAGTTTAGTGTTATCACTTCCTATGTGGTGAATGTTTAGTGTCATCACATCCTGGGTGGTGAAATTTAGTGACCAAGCTTCTATTCTGTAGGACACATGTTATCTTTCATCTGTGAAAATTGAAATTTGTCAGAGAATTTAAGTCTTATTTTTGTAACTACCTTGTTTGCACACTGTGATGCTACCTACTGTAGTAGTGGTTTTTTTTTATAGCCAGCTACACCCATCATATTAGCATGACCATCTGTGTTCCTATTTCCATAATACTTCATATTTAGTTTGCCAGTGCATTTATTATACAAGAATTGCAATATTTGCAAGCTATCTGTATATCATTTGTGGATGTACAAGTTCTAACTCAATACTCCAGTCGATATTATTTATATATGTCAAAGTTGCACTATTTTGTATGATTTAATGACACGTACAGAATGGATTGTTGATTCATATCCTGGCCTAGTATTGTTAATCTCTGACATGATAGAGTGGTCAATCAAATGGCATATAATTAAAACATTACCCGTCGGCGATTATACATAAATCCACATGGTCAACTAATTGTACAATAGGCGTAAAGACAAATATATTGAAAATGAAATGGGTCCGCCAGCGGTTGCCCCACCCACAGTAATGATAAGCCTAGCCGCCATTAGTATTGTAGCACCTTGCAGGGTATTATTCTGACAAGTGATCGCGGTTGTCTCCTGGCGTCACCATCACACTCCATCGTGTGCGCTGATCACCTGCACTCATGAATAATAAGAGGCCCATTACTGTAATCAAGTCAATTAGGACGGCCTCTAAGGACGTGGTCATGTCTGTGGTCTGTGTGCCTGGATGCGATCTGTGTGTGACGGCGAGATTTGTGTGACAGCTAGATCTGTGTGACAGTGAGATCTGTGTGTGACGACGAGATTTGTGTGACAGCAAGATCTGTGTGAGACAGAGAGATATGTGTGTGAAACGTGTATGTGAGAGTGTGAGATCTGTATGACAGAGTGAGATCTGTGTGTGACAGTTATATCTGTCTGTGTGACAGTGAGATCTATGTGAGATCTGTGTGACAGTGTGAAACGTGTATGTGAGAGTGTCAGATATGTGAGATCTGTTTCACATGGTGAGCTCTGTGTGCAACAGAGTGAGATCTGTATGTGACAGAGTGAGATCTGTATAACAGTGTGAGATGTGTGTGTCACAATAAGATCTGTGTGAGACTAAGTGAGATCTGTTTAGATCTGTGTGTATCCAAGAGACATCTATATGTGACTAAGTCAGGTCTGTGTGTTGAATGTAGTATGACACTGGTGAAGTGGGTCCTAGCATGCTCAGAGAGGGATTGAATTAATGTACAACTCAGGCTTGGTTCATCAGCATCAGTCCTGGCTTTTCAGTCTTACTGTAGCACACAGCCATTACATGATCTCCTTCAATAATCAGCTCCTCACCCGCAAGATAACTGATGTGATCGTGAATATACTGTGGGAAATAGCATGAAACGGCCTATGGTCGGCTTTCATCTGGAAGCATTACAGGGAATTAATGGGAAATATATTTATTGTGAGGCTACATAAATCTTGGTTGGTGTTTGATGGTAGGTAGGGTTGAGAGCCAGACATGAGTGGAATAGAGGCAGGGTAATGCTCAGGTGTGTATGCACACTGCCACACGTGACATGATTTATTCTCTAATTATCTCCTGTAGAAGCGTAGGAGACCAGTTCGGCATGGCATACATTCCAGCCTTATGAATATGCAAATAGCTGCTACTGAGAATTGTCCCACACCAAGTAATGGCTGCTGCTTGAGAAAAGCAGTCACATCATGAACTATGCATGTATGTCTGTCTGGTGATCTATCTCTTTGTTTTACATGCGTGTACACAGAAACACACCTACACGCATCAGGTAAATGTTTGCATACAGTACATACCGTACTTCTCCCAGATTTGATTGAATATTTTATCCATGCATGCTGGTTTCGACAATTACCGTTATTTATGTGATTCCGTCCTATATGCTTCCGCATTCATCATTCCATAAGAAGCTCATTGAGCGGCGCAATAAGTGCACTCCAGCATAATCCTTCACTTTGTATTGGGCAATTTACAGCAATTTTCATGCGAGAACCTGCCACAAGTCTATTTCAGCTACTGTTCTCTTTCAACAATCACAGAGTGTGGTACAAGCGAGTGAGGTTACTAACATTAGCAGTGGCTTTTACAGCTTAACAGAGGTCTTACAATAATGGTCAATGCATTCATGCTTTCAGAACGCGGTATCCCAGCAGACACTATTGGACATCTGTCAATGCACAGGTCTACGATGGAACAAAGTTATGAGTAGCAATGAAAAGTGTATAATTCTGCCTGATTAGTATTATGATCATATATCCGCTTTGAATCAATCATAACTGACAGACACAAAATATATGGTCAACAATTACAGTGTATTTATCTGTAGTGCTTTAACCCTATGTCTGCTGTATAGCAGTGAGTCTGCTCACCACAGCAGAGGGAGAGTTAATATGGCATACACTGCAATGAAGCTCTGTGCAGTCCATCAATAAAACAATCGTTACAATGCACATTTGCAATGTAGTGGTTGTGTATTTTGGTACTGGTTTACAACCTATTTTCTCACTGAAAAGTGTTCCATCAAACTGGGACTGGTGATAGTGCAGTGGTAGGTTGTCAGACTTCAGAGCTGAAGTACTTGAGTTCTAACCCACTCCAACCTCTGTGGGAGTTCTCTCTTGTATGATCATAATAGGATATATTATGTGCAGATTTCTTCCTGCCATAAACTGACAAATGATGTGAAACCCCAACAGAAACAAAAAGTATTCTTGCAAAGGAAGAAATTGGTCTTCAATGAATAGTTTGAGTATTTATTATTTTGAACGATTCCTGAATGTATAATACTCTCTTTGAACATGAAATTAAATTTATCTTTGCTAGGAAATCATTTAAATATATCTGACATTAGTATATGGATTCTCTAGATAGTATGCTGAGCAAGTCAAATACAATAGAAATTTTTACGAACATCTCATTTAATCCAAATGACGTATTAGTATTCATGTGGGATATTGCAATAATATAGAGGATATTTTTATGTCATTCCTGTAATAATTTCAATTCTATAACTTTGATATATTATCCAGTGATTGTCAATAAATACTTAATGCTATCCAGAAGATAAAACTGTAATATCAGATAAGTAATATTATACATATGCTTATTTTGATCACAAACTAACTGTTATTACACATTTATATCTATTCCAAGTAAAGATTTATTTGATACAAATTCATCACTGCAGTTTATGAAAGTAAAGATTACATTTCAATGACCAATAGATGAACATATGGTTTTTCTTGCAACTATCCCTCTAAACAAGGGTGTTGTATTACCATTATATGGGATGTTATAATCATAACTTCCATTCCCTGCTGTGTTGCAATTTATTTAGAATAAAAATCTATAGACTAACCAAGTTGCACACTGTATTAGTGTCGACTGTTGATATGCATCTGTCAAACTCTTTTATGTGGAGATATCTGTCATAAAATGGTATTTTATAACCTCCGAAGATGTTTGTGGTGGCGGTGATGTGAGATACCCTATGGAAGAGTGACTTTGATCGCTCCAGTGTAATAAAAGCGTATTTATTCTGAGCTATAAATAGCTAGTGGCACAATGGATACAGTACTAATACATTCACTCAAAATTCAAGGTATATAGTCAGTTTTAATATCTTAGTAATTGGTAACCTCTCAATGTCATCGGGGGGGGGTGGGGGGGGTGGGGGTCATTTAACTATCATATGCATACAATTTGCATTAGAAATAGTTTAACTGTTTACTTCTTCATCCATTTCTGTGCCAGAAATGTCTGTCTATTTATGACTCTTGGTGCTGTTTTTAGTTTGAACCATCCTAGTCATATTGAAAGTCCCTGCAATGGTAAGAATTAGCACATTATTATTATTATTAACAATAAGAAATAATTGTGGTGTTTATTAGTAACACGTTATGCTATTTTACATTGTGGTAAGGATGGAAAATATTACCTGTACATTAATTATTACATATGATGATAGGTTGGTTGTGTTGTGCTATTGAAGTTGGTTCATGCAAATAGTTGTGTTGTTTAAAATTAGAAGTTCATGGCCATAGTGACAGCCACATTATCATATAACCTGGTTAGAAATTCCACATGGTTTTTGTAAAAGGTATGTGCTATGTAATAGCTTATGTAACTGTACGAAACGAGGATTGATTGATGTGTTTTCCAGAGGTAACCTATTATCCTATAGAATTAGATAACTATGCTAAACTACTTCTGTATGTGCATATTGAATGAGGTTTCGGTATAAAAGTTATTCAGATTTGTATATTTAGCAATGCAATAATCTGGAGAGAGAAAAAATAATCTTGTTTGAAGAAGATACATTATCATATTTATTGAAAAACATTGGAAAAATAGTTTACAACAAAGATTATTTAGGACCGAGTGCAATATTATTGATGCAAAAACAAGCGTATTAAAATTATTCATGGTTATTTTTTGGGGCATCCAACCAATACTCCTTTTTAAAAGTAATCTAAATTGATAAATAAATATTAATAGGCAAATTATCTTGTATGATGTTCAAGCTTGGTGAAATATGTCACACTATTCTAATTTATCGAATGTTAAATCAGAGAGGTGTATTAATTAATATTAATTTTATTTTATTCTGCACAAATCAAATTTGAACCCTAACTACTTATTCACGAGATTTACAATAAACTGTGACTACAATGACCGCCTGTATGGAACTGCCGGTGGTCAAGTCAATAGTATTGATGACCTGTGTCCATCGCTTGTTTACCACGCTTACTTATGTTAGCGGGAATGGAAAGAAAACTGTTGGTTCTATATAGACTGGTCGCAGGTAACAGCACTTTCTATCAATGACACAATTGTGGGGTTGACTTGGTAATGGTAGTGTTAGGAACAAGAGCAGCAGAGAATTGTCAGTTAATGATGGCAAACACTAGCAGTACCAGTTACTGATGCAGTATGAGGGACAGTGAGATTGTATGAGGGACAGTGAGATTGTATGAGGGACAGTGAGATTATATGAGGGACAGTGAGGCTGCTGTGTTCATCATGTCCAGGATGCTGGGACCGTCTTCCTGCAGCAACGTTAAACTCCATATTCACTCACTCACTGGTCTGCTCATGTCTACAATTAGAGGACATTTTTATGGCTGACACATCTAGCCATGTACTGAATATACATTGTGGTTCACCCATTTCAGAAGTATTAATGTTGTTTTCTAACAAGTTTTATTGATGAGCAAAGGCCCTCAAGCTTTAACTGTAATATGTTTAGATAAAACCAATGTTCTATTACACTATAGAAAATGGACAAATGTAGTTTGGTTATACAACTTTCTGCATTGGCTATTTATTATCGATCACACATTCTAAGTAGAGCAATATGTACCTTAAACTTTACGTTAATTATCATTTCCTGTTATGTTGTTGCACACTTTTCTCCTTGTTCTTAAACAGTTGTAAATATGTTTCAAATCCCATTCTGATCCTCATACAAAGGGAAGACATATTTCGTCTTCAATACACGACAGTTTAGTGCAAGGTAGTGACAATGCTTCATTGTAATTTCCCAAAAACTTAAAGACATTTCGCTGGTTGATGGCTTGTGCTACATGGAACCAAATTGTTTGAACATAAATATTTCAAGAGCTGCCACCATGTAGATTTGATTAGATTACAGCAACGTTTTGATGCTTTCTAAATTGTTGTCTATGTCCCTCGATGTGTTTATTCCTATTGACAACCCTCGTTCAATTTCTCATTAATCTGGCGGAGGGGATACAGTGCTATTGGTGTGATTGGAATTTATGAGGTGGAAGAGACCCGACTAACAAGATTATGTTGGTATAAATTTATATTACCTACCATGAAATTCACTTACAGCCTTCAAAGGTAATCTTGCCAAGTGTGACTTATTGTTCCTCAAATTTGTCATCAGGAATGTAAATATCTTTTATTGACCTTAAAAGATGGCACTAGTGAAGTTAATTGATTCCGGTCACGTAGAACTGAGATGCTTCTGAAGCGAACTGGTGACAGTTTCTGTGTCATCTATCCTGCCGTGAATTTTGGAAAGAATCATACAGCAATCCATTAAATATCGCCATAGATCCTTTTTGCCAACTTACTGTTGTAGTATTGAATGGTACGATTTATGAAGCAATGTTGAGACGTGATCCAGAAATTATTAATCTGATTGGTATATTGATATGTCAGATGGAAATCAGTACCTATAACTCGGACTCGAGACCGGAATGTACTTAATCTGTGAACCTTTTGTCAGGTAAGGTCAGCAAGTGCAGTAAACTGTCAGAGAAAGGTGTTACACTGTGTATATATTTGTGTATGTATACAGCTAAAGAGTCTGGATAACCTACATGTGGAGACCTACATGTACATCGATCAGAGAAGCACACTACTATTCAGGTTAGAATTTCATTATAATTAATATTCGTACTCGATCTATCTCATTACCCAATTTAGTTATCTTTTGAACTCCTTATTAATTAAGTTGTATGTTCGATATCGAAAGTTCTGTTTAAAGGTTTCGTGTTTTCAGAAGACACGGTCATGCTATCGACCTCCAAGTCATTAACATGCAATTGTATTTACTCCGCTTGTTTAAACATATACTGTAAATCATGAAATTAATGCGAGCAGAATATTAATGTGAAAAATGCAACCGCTGTATTGTCGCATTTAATTGCTGTGCATTAACCTTCTCCCTGCTGAATAAAATCAAAGTTTTCTATTTCTGTATGTGATCGGGCACGTTAACTCGCCTTCAGCAGGGAGAGGGTTAAAGGTAAGTCCCGGGGAAAAAGACATGTATGGAGACATGACCATTCACAGTTTATTGGTGTTGCATTTACTAGAGATCGCATTAAGTGACACATTAATTTTGTGATTAACAGTACTACTTATTATTGACCACTATGCAGTCAAATCAGGTAATTTTGTTCAGATATGACAGTTCATGAATTGTTCAGATATGACAGTTCATGAATTGTTCAGATATAACAGTTCATGAATTGTTCAGATATGACAGTTCTTGAATTGTTCAGACTTGTAGATATAACTGTAAACGTGGAGGGCAATTACAGCGGGATCCAGTGATCTCTTGATATCCTACTCGGTAGTTAATGCTGCTGCAGACTGTACCCCGGGGAGGAAGGAAGATCTATTCCTACAACGCATCTACGCGTTTCACATGTTGATTACCAGGTGCACTCTGATTTCCTGCTCAGGTGTCAAATGAATCATTAATGATAAAATATCAGAATAACATCGTTTGCAGCCACTGAACTCATAGGTCGTAATGGACGCATGTGGAGTACTAATTATAGAGAATTTGTGAGTTTTCAAAATAATGAGGGAAGGCGGAGAGAGGAATAAAAGAGATGGGAGGGAGGGAAGGGAAGAGACAAGTGAAGGAGGTATAAGGTCAGTTTTCTTCATGTAATTGCCTCTTGTCTCTCAGTGGTGTGTTCAACTGTAACCTTTGATTCCTGATTGTTTCCCATCAATATGAACAGGTAATAAAATTGTCCTGCGCACAGGAAGTGTATACACGTTTGACCAAAAGCTGTGTCAAGACCTGTGATTAGTAATTAATTGATCCTGTGAACAGCGGTTGTGTGGGTTGTGCGATATACTGGACTACCAGGTGCGAGTCCTGTATTCTAAGAGTGGAATAAAAGAAATGGGAGGGAGGGAAGGGAAGAGACAAGTGAAGGAGGTATAAGGTCAGTTATACCTAGGCCATATATAACTAGGTACAGTGCTCCCTTGATATAACGCCCTTCGATGCACCGTGGATTCGGATACAATGCGGGGTCCAACGTGGACCCCATTTAAAATATTTTTTTTAAAGAATTCTGTTTTTTTCTCAATTATTTTTCTCATTTTTTTTCCTCAAATTATATAACGTGGGTATTATAACACGGGTGGCATGTCATGGACCCCACATTCAGCGTTATATCGAGGGAGCACTGTATATATATATTTTTAAATAGAACAGACTATTGAAAATCAAGAGGGGCAACTGGGCACAAATATGTTCTCTATTTAACGTAGCTCAGATAAATAAAGCACTTAGATCTCCTTATGTGCACTACTAGTACTGTATGTGGAATGACGATCCACAGTGGAGATAACTTTACGATCCGCAGTGGAGATAATTTCACTGCCAGCAGGCAATAGCTGAAACGTGACAGATCCTGTCTAGTATTGGTCATGTAGGTATAGTAATCATCCCATGCAGGAATGTCACCAGGAAATAAGTCAGAGATCGAAATTAACACGAGTCCGCTAGCCCGGGCCATTTCTCTCAATGCTAAAGCTATCCTAAGGACTAGTAGAAATTCATAACATTTGGTATTTGTATCACTATTTGGGTTAGTAAGTTTTAAAGTCAGTTTAACTCTTACTCCCTGCTGGATTAGGCACAGGCACAGCTCTTTAGGGCATCACTGGTGGTCTCCAGCAGGGAGAGGGTTAAAGACGGAGATACTTAATAGTTTCCTGTTCTCAGGAAAATTTACCAGATGCCATATCTCCGTTAAAATACACACACATATCTGTAATACAGCTGTCAGTGACCTGTCAGTGACCTGTCAACATATGTTGTCAATTTCGCGGATGAAAGGTAATGATTTTGACGACTTCTATATGACCTGATAGATCAAAATGGTTATTTTTGGAGATTCTTACTAAATTTCTTAGTGCCATGAACGGATAATTAATATATCATAAATGGTTTTAAATCGTAAATTGTTGCCAAAAATATGTTTCAAACTTGTACCAGAATTTAAACTGCAGTGCATTTGATTTAGAATAAGGTGCAAATCTAACACTCTACGACAATTTATTTCATATTGGTTAATTGAATAAGTGTTTTAAATCGCAGGGGGAATATTTCACCCATACGTAATATTTATTTCAAAAGGGAAATTATTTAAAATACAAACAAAAAAAATACTAATAAATGTGTTACTATCTCTGTTGTTTACATATAAACCTAGCCATGCAAAATAACAAGTTAACATGTAAAACTACCTAGCTTTTCCTAGCTGTCAATAAAAGTCAATGACCGACACACCTGGTCAATATCAGAAATATACAACCTCAAGACGTTACAATGTACGACCTCCCCCATTGCTTATCATTCGTATTCACCAAGCTATCTGTCATTTGTCACTTGTTCATTTCGGTGTGTGTTTTTCCCCTATATCCAAATAACTGGGCCTTATAAATATATTCCTTTTGATTTCTGGCCGGGTGGCTGCATGTGAATACATGAGCGGGGTTTGTTTATTTCTCTATTGTCCTAAGTTATTGCAGCGACTTGTATGGTGGGGCATTCCAGACAAGCGTTGTCTATAGCAGCATGTACATTTCCATCAATCAGTGTTCACTGACCCGGAACGTCGTTGTTGTCGACGCCCATTAGATCTGACATTGACACAGTACAGGGTAGACAGATATACTTACCTTCTACTTACACTGTTACAGATATAATATAGCAGGATATGATTTTTTTTTCTAGCGTATTCGTACAAAAATATACGTTTTTGCTGTAACTCTAAGATCCATTTTCACCCCCATTTCCCAAAGGGAATTTGAGTAGTAGTTATACTGGATATTTGTGTTAAATATATTTTAATTGAACTTACTGGAAAGTTTTAGATATAGTATATACACGGTTCCACTTAGGTTTCAATTTTTTAGAGTTCCTGGGACGCATGTTGATATACTTATCAACAATTTTTATTAATAAAGTGCATCCAAACTTGCAATTTTTGCGTATGGGAT
>JAVCKZ010096669.1:0-11287 GCA_034780755.1 Lepetodrilus elevatus | reverse complement strand
ATATTTCTTTATTGTCATACACAGCCCGTTATATGTTAAAAAGTTGTTTTTTATTTCGTATAATTTTCTAAATTCATCGAACAGATACAAATCGCCATTGTAATTTAATAGGTCATTTATAAATAGGACTCCTTTATTAAGTGTTGGTGCAGAATGGATTTATAATTTTTTCCTTTATTCTTAGTTTACCCATGGAAATATATCTTTTCAAAAGACATTAGTACCGTTTGTGACTATATTATTACGAGTCCGTAACCATACATATTTTTGGTCAACATATAGTGATAATTAAGGTCTTGGTTTTCATCCTTGCCATAGCCTACAAATTAGTATTTTTTGTTTGGAATTCTTGAATTATTATTTCTTTATGGTTGGGAATGGATACGAATAGATGGTTTAATATTGGTAATATAATAGTGACTTTAATATTGTATATAGCTGTCCATAACATTATTTCTAGTCCTATTTTTGAGAATTGTCGAGGTCTACCATGTTTTCAAGATCAATATCAAATTTAATTCCAAGTAATTTAAACTGAGAGATTTATTTGCAATTATGCTAAAACATGTGATTAATCAAAGTTTCGTTTTCATAAGTTCTATACATACAAATAAAAAAGTTTCATGATTTACTTGTATGTAGTCTATCTGTTTGTATTACTACGTTATACGTTATTTTATGCACAATCATCTTTACGCACGCACGGCACGGGACGTAGTACTTTCATTCATCATTGACCAATATGACCTATCCTTATACAAAATATCAAGTTAGACCTTCATAATTCGTCAGCATAAGGGAGGTAACCGCAATCGATAAATAGATGTTCTATTTTTAGCGGATAGCGTCACTTCCGTTTTATTGCATTGACAAGACATCCGGCTGCTCGCTAAAAGCCGAATGCTAATCGGTTTATATATCACGATTATTACTGTGTAACCAGTTTGAAATCTACCTAAAATTGACATTTGTTGTTCAAAATGATGGGCGACGGCAACTCTAAACCATTACAACCAAAGAAGAATCCAATTTCCGACGATTATCGTATCACGGGGAGCGTTTTAGGATTGGGAATCAACGGAAAAGTTGTCGAGTGTTATTCGAGAGTAACTGGGGAAAAGTTCGCTTTGAAGGTAAATGGACAGTACATCGTTGATGGGATTCGATGTAGAACTCCGGTGACAGCTAGTGTGAAACCCCACACACCCAGTAAAGTATGGGATTAATTCCACGTGATGTCGGCTGGTTGACATTGGTCGAGTCTTGGTGTTATTTCATAAATGACCCCTCCCACTCAACATGCTCAATGTGACGTCGTTTTTGTTAAATTTTATTTTATATTTGAATTATACAAGTAACAAGAATATGATTTGTTTGGGTAGCTTATAGGTGTTATTGGTTATAATTCTTCTTGCCATATCTGTGTTCACTACTATAGAACTGTCAAATTATATCTAAAAATACAATTTCCCCAAATTAAATATGATCATGATGATATGTGAATTATTACTAGTCTAATGTTAGCATTTTGTTTGTAAACTTTGAGATTGTTAATGTCATATTAGTCTCAGCTACTTATATAGTTGACTGAATTGTGTGGTACATATATGTCGAAGTGTAAACATTGTTACTGTCCTTGATGTAACTTTGACATTGATTACAATTATAAAACCATCAGAGCAAGTGGTGTAATGTACTCCTCACAATTGTTGATTTTTTGTTGCTGATAACTTATATTTTGGGCCCAGATATAATTAAGTTGCTGTCAATATTGATAATTAATCACCAGATTACTAGAACTTAGAAGTTAATTAATTAATTGTTACAATTGCACAGTATACCAGATGGACTATGGTATTACCAGATACCTATTTATATTATCAGTTTATCACCCTCTGTCAACATGTACCGTAGTGGACAATGGGCATTATCTGATTATCACATATTTCATTTCCAGGCATGATTATTTTACTGTCAATTTATCTTTATCTTACTTTGCACACAGGTGTTACGCGACGTCCCGAAAGCGAGGCGGGAAGTAGACCTTCATTTCCGCTCTTGTCACGGCTGTCGTCATATTGTTCGTATCAGCGATGTCTATGAAAACAATTACTCAGGCCAACGATGTCTGCTAGTAGTTATGGAATGGTAAGAATTTTGTTGTGTTCATAAAGAAACAACAAAGATCATGCCCCAAGATTACGAAACTTTTCTGAGTACGATTTCAACTCAAAGGTTTGTTCACAAATCTCCATATAAAATGTTGAGCTTGAACATGAAATCATACTCAAAAAGATTTGTAATCTCAGAGGCAGTGTTAATTAATTGTTATTAATTCTTCTTTGTTTTATTGTATTAATTCCTCTTTGGTCAAATTGTTGGAATAAATAAATCAAATTAAATACATTTTTCTTCTGCTTTCTAATCCTAGAATTTATTTATTAAAAATAATTATTGTATTTATTTCTGATATACTAGTATATATAAAATGAGATATTTTTTTCTAGAGCTTTGTATGTGTTTAATTTGTATAATAAATTGACATGTTGACCTCATGATTTAGCATGGAGGGGGGAGAACTCTTCACAAGAATTCAGGAACGTTCTGACTCTGCATTTACAGAACGAGGTAAGAAATTGTCATATTTCATCGTATGTACAACAAAGTCACCATGATCGTAAAAACATCCGGGTCCCGTTCGTTCCACAGAACAATCATAACGCTACGAGTGTCCTAACACTGAGGCCTATACATTAACCTGGAGTTGCTAAGGAGTTATGACTCGTTCTAGGATCGTACTATGGAACAGGGGCCTGGATACTATATCCCGTGTTTAGGTCCCAGAGTTAATTACGAAAAATCGTACTTTTGAAACGGATGCTTTCAATCCAGAAATTAGGCTTGGCCTCCATTACATCATCACCTGTATAGATTTTCAAGATTGTATCAAGTTATTCTGATGTGAACCTGTTCTTTTATCTTCTTCCAGAGGCTTCTAGCGTAGTCTGTGATATTTCAAAGGCTATTCAACACCTTCATTCCATGAACATAGCACACAGGGATCTAAAGGTAAGAATAATTAATAATAAAATTTAATTAAATATGGACATTTATAAGTTTCTATATTGTGTCAAGTTGTGTACAAAAGCGCTTTAATTGCGCTGTCAATGAATTGGTGTGCCTTAAATTTTCCTTATCAACTCCCTGGGGAATATACAAACCAAGCTGGTGATCATGGTGATTCAAGCACCACAAACTGTAAGCATTCGCTCAGTGTGATTTGTGCCAATATTTGACGTCACAGTTTAAAATCTCTTTTTTTCATAACTGATGTTTAATCTTTCGTTATTTCAGCCTGAAAATTTACTATATTCTAAGAAAGATGACTGTGGTATACTGAAATTGACAGACTTTGGTTTTGCAAAGGAAATCAGCAACTTCAAATCACTCCAAACACCCTGCTACACACCTTACTATGTTGGTACGTACGTGACGATAGGTAGTGTACTAGTAGACCTGGGAGTCCCAGGTTCAAATCCCATCCCAGGAAGGTGGCATCAATGTTCATGGAAGTTATATACAGTGCTCCCTCGATATAACGCCCTTCGATGCACCGCGGATTCGGATACAACTTGGGGTCGTGGACCCCATTTAAAAAAAAAAAATTAGAATAAAATATTCTTTTTTTTTCTCCAATTATATTCGTTGATATAACACAGGTATTATAACGCCAACTTCAGCGTTATATCGAGGGAGCACTGTATTTCCAACACAATCATGATAGGATGCGCTGTCTGTACAGTGGGTCTGTCAGTACCAGTTGGTTCTTGCAGGTTTACTGCAACATTCAGCATTACAGATGTTGCATGTACAGTAACACAAGCTTCCTCTAGGCATCCCTGTTGACCATAGACTTAGGAGACTTTATAAATATCTATGATTGATGGTAAAGACTAGAGGAATCTCAAGCTAGTTGCAGGTTACCTCTGAGCACAAACTGACTAGCCATGATATAAGTGAAACAATCATGAATGTAGGTGAATTCTAAATTGTGTCCTGGTATCCTTGCCTGATTAGCTGATATTTTAGAGATGTTTTGTGAAAATAGATTAATATTGCTATATTTGTTTTTCAGCTCCTGAAGTATTGGGTCCCGAGAAGTATGACAAGTCATGTGACATGTGGTCTTTAGGTGTCATTATGTATATCCTGTGAGTATTCTTATTTGCAGCAGCAAATATACTTTCCACAAATAATAACAATAATGTATTATACATTTATGGCAAAATCCATGCTCACAAACTACTCAACATAGTTAACATTATTCACGTTACAAGTCTCCTTATCGTAAACTGAAAACATGAGAGATGGGTGATTGCGCAATGGTAGAATGTTGAACTTCGGACCCAAAGATTCTGGGTTCAAATCTCGTCCTGAGAGCCTGGCATCAGTGTTCGTGGAAATGACCTTTCTGACACGTGACAATCATGATAGAATGTGCTGTCTGTAACGCTGCAATGCAGTTATCATCCTTGGTCTATCAGTACCAGCCGGTGCTCGCAGGTTTATTCAGCGCTACAGATGTTGCAGGTTTCCTCCTGCCCTAAGCTGACAGATGTGATAAAAGTTAACTGGGAGACTGACAGTAATCCAATGTTGTTTGCTTGCAGACTGTGTGGGTATCCTCCTTTCTACAGTAATCATGGTGCTGCCATCTCTCCTGGGATGAAGAAACGGATCCGCAATGGACAGTACGAGTTTCCTAACCCTGAGTGGAGCCAAGTGTCTATTGAAGGTAGGATAATGTACCATGAATTTGTTCCAAATACAGTGCTCCCTCGCTATAATGCCCTTCGATGCACCGCAGATTCGGATACAACGCAGGGTCCAACGTGGACCTCATTAAAAAAAATAAAAAAATATTTCTCCAATTATATTTGTTGCTATAACGCAGATATTATAACGCGGGTGGCATGTCATGGACCCCAAATTCAGCATTATATCGAGGGAACACTGTATAAACAGGAAAGGGGAGTTCATTCGGAAGTGTAAAAACTTATTTTCTGCGTCACGAATAAAACATGCAGTTTTCCGTATTTTCTAATTATTCAAATGGCGACAAATTTAATTATTTTCTTATATTTGAATTATTAGGATAGGTACAATATACATAAATTTGCGTCTTGTTTTGTCTTCCAGCTAAAGAATTAATTAGAGGTTTACTGAGGACGGATCCCGATCATAGGTTGAGCATCGCCGAAGTAGTACAGAACAAATGGGTGAAAGTGAGTACTACTTGATAAATTTTACTCCAGACTGTATATCAATCTGTGTCTCTTCTCAACCCTCTGGGGAGTATACAACCCACGCTGCTGTGTGGTAAGTTAAGGTGAGCTGTGTCCCCTGGCAGTATCTAATTCGTCTGTACATTTCAGGACCAAAACTTGGTACCACCCACTCCTCTGATGTCGGCGCGCGTCTTGAGGGAAGAGGAGGACGTCTGGATGGATGTACAGGTATTTATTTTTAAGAAAAATTTGATTGTTTTTTAAATTGGGGTTTAGAACCACTTTCAAGATTCCATCACTCATATCATGGCTTGTCAGTTTAGAGACAAAGGTGGAAAGACTGTTGAAATGATATTTTGTAAGGGCCTGTTTGGTATGGGGTTAGCATGGTTAGTGAATGATGAATGTATAGTTTAAAAAGGAATAATCCCATTTAAATTGTAGTAGGGAGATTACATGAGGAACATTGTTTTAGAGCTATGATTTGGTTTACATGCCCTGTTATTGGAAATGTCTTTATTCAGTGTTAAACTCGTCTTGTATTCACAGGAGGAAATGACCAATGCACTGGCCACCATGCGAGTAGACTACGACCAGTGTGTCAACATCAAAAACCTCTCAGACTCGAACAACCCGATTTTGAAAAAGAGACGCAGGAAATCTTCCCCAAAAGGAGCTGAAGCCATGGCATAGATCCGTCCGCCACTCATCTGTCAGTTGTCACGTGATCATCACAGCAAATTGGTCAACGATCCTTAAAAGCGTAGATTCATATTATTATTATATATAAATTATATAATAATATATATAGCATATAAATACCAAATTTATATTGCGCATTTAAACAAACTTTATATTTTTATGATACCATTATCTGATATCATATTTTCTCATTTCTACCATTTGATTTATTCAGGGATAGACAAGTACTATACGTACTATACATTGATTCTGTTTTTTCGTTGGAGAGGAATGTGCTTAGAAGACACTGAAACCAAAAGACTACAGACAATGGTAGTCATGGAGCAGATTGTACAGCAGCGTTCAATGAATCCAAATCATGTACGTTCGTTGGACGTTTAATCGCGCACTTTACTAAGATATGGAGCTTTACTCATTTTCCATTAACTCTCTCAATGCTGGAGGCAACCAGATATGCCGTCAACAGCTGTTCCTGTGCCTAATTTAGCAAGGAATGGGTTAATTTGATATTAAAATTAGTTAGTCTTCTACTGACAAATGTCTTATGTTATTTAGAACTCTTGGGCAAGTGTACTATTAACTAAGTCATAAATTCAATCAATGTTTTGCAACTGCCACATTATACAGTTGGTTACATATAGTTTAATTAATGTTGTTGTTATGAATTATGCTTGGTATGTCGTGTGTGATAGTCGTCGCAAATGGGTGAAAGATTCCCGCAGCGACGTTAAACTCCATATTCACTCACTCACTCGTGTGTGATAGACAGGTCTGTATAATGATGATGGAACAATTCAGCAGCGAGAAGGTTAATAAGCCAGCTTGGGAGTTACAAATAACAACAGAATACGTGTGTGTGTGTGTGTGTCAAAGGTCAAAATACATGAACAACAACTGTCTGAGGCACTGTAGAGCTAATAATGCGTGTTTATCATCTATTTTGCTTTACTTGTTCGTTACAATCACTGTAAAAGTATTCTGGTGGTTGTGATAAGATTTTAATAGCATTTTACGATACTATAATGTACTTTCACATTTGACACATGCAATGCATATTCTGCACATATTCGTAACTCTTGAGGTGACTTAAAGAATGCCTTGCAGTGCACACAAGTAGTTAGTAGATGCAAAATATTTTATGTAATATGTATTATAATCAGTTGAGCATGGAATTGTATTCGTTAATACTTGTGGACCAATTTATCAATACGCAAAATACTACAATTAATACCATTATGCACTGTAGAAGTGGATGAATGCTATGTACCGTCGCAGAAAATTAATTTTTCTTTTAAATAATATTTGTTTTCAGTCATTTGCTGAGATAGTGTTGCGGAAATCACTTTTAGGTCATTATATTTATTTTAGTATGGATGGAATGTGTATATGCTGTGGTCAAGGCATAGAGTTTGACATGTATTACGGTCGAGATGCAGAGACTGTTATCTACAATATTGCTGCTTGCGTCACGGTTTGTCATCGCACATCCCAAGACGGAACTCCGATATAGTCGAATTATGGATGAGAGAGCGATTATTTTAAAACTCGTTGTGTTACAATTGTATAGTATTGTGTTATGTCTAATAAGCCAGCTCGGAGTTTCGAAATATGCACAGAATGCATGTGCGCGTGCCAAAGGGGAAAGCACATGAACAACAACTGTCTGAACTTTGAAGTGCTGAACACGCTACTAATGCGGGTTTATAATCTATTTTGCGTTAATGTTTATGGTGGTTGTGATAAACATTTTAGTTGCGTTGTACCATACGTGTGCTTTCACCTTTGACATGTGCATGCGTATTTGAAAATTCCAACCTAGCTTGTTATCATAGTTGATTTTATTGTTTGTGTACTACGGTAGTTAGTTATCCATCAATTATACCATGTGCGTACTGTGCCTTGATTTAGGAAAGAAGATTATCACGCAAGTCTGCATCTAACTAGCAAGCCAATAATTGTTTAATGAATACATTATATTTCGACCACTGCCCTAAGTTTTTTATCGCAAGCACTGCTCCCTAAAAATAGTGAATTATGAAAATAATGTACACATTTATGTTGCCCCAAATCCGCATTTTCCTTCTCAACTCCCTGGGGAGTATGTTACCTAACCTGCCTCCAGTATGAAAATAATTAACCCTCTCCATCGTGTAGGTAATGGAGATGCTGTAAGGGGCAGTGCATGTGACTAATCCAGCAGAAAGAGTGTTCATTGAAAGAACTGAGGATATTTTGGTCAGAAAACACACATTTCCTTATTTGTTTACTTTCCCAAATTAATTTAGGCCCAAATTTAGTGCATTCTGCAAGTTAGCATTTTAAAGAACATTTTCAATTGCAATTTCGGCAAGTAATATGAATTTTGAATATTCTGGAGATGATTAGAGGCGTGTTGGAGGCGCGACTTGCTTTTAGTGATACTGTAGTTTAAGTGTGAGATGTTTGTCAGGCTATCAATGTACCGTAACTGATGTAACTTTCAATGAGATTTGCTATCAGATTGTAAATAGAGTTTGTTATTGAGTGTAAATAATGAATATGCAAACTGGAGAAAGATATTTTTTGTTTACATGCTGGACAGATTCTTACCATATTAAATTTGATGACGTCTACAAACATTTTAGGTTTCGGAGATATCGGCCTCACAGTAAAAATTATCAAATATACGTATTACGGATTTCTCCTGGATCGTAGTAGGACACTCAATGCGAACATGTCACATGGGAAATCTTCCGGATATCTGATGTCAAAGTGTCCTATTAGTTTCCCGGAGTCGTCGCCTATGGGTGAAAGATTCCCTCAGTGACTTAAAACAATAATTCATACACTCACTCACTCACTCACTAACTCACTCAGTTTCCTGGAGGAATCCGTAATATACGTATCTTTAATATTTTTTTTGCTGTCTCTTATTCGCTCTGACTTTGAATCTGAAGGGAGCAGCTATTGTCTTTGAATTCAGTTCCACACACAGGGAGAGATGGAAGATTTCTATTCATGGTATACACAAGCATGGCCATTTCCCCACGGATCCGCAAACATCTGCTGATTTATTTGTCCAGGGGTCGCCTCGATGTATTTGTCCAGGGGTCGATTTATTTGCACTGAACATGGCTTGGGGCATGTAACCTTGCTTTGTTTAATGCTGAAATCCTAATTATCTGTTGCCATACAATTATCTCCCCTGGGTCATCAGTACTCCGTGTTATCGCAACATGTACTAGATGTCGTATGTTCTCACTCAGCAGGCAAATCATTTATCCAGGATATCTTCCAAAATTAAAGTGTGAACTGAGCTACATTACATCATATCTTCCTGAGATATGTGTTCAAACATACTAAACAAAACTAGTTAAGGGCAAGTAGCATTGTGGATATATATTTATAATTTAACATTACTGTAATTTTTATTAACAGTGAAAACTTTCCAAATGTCTACAGGCTCCAGGTACTCTTACCTCCTCCCTGCTGAATAACATCAAAGTCTTCTATTTCTACATGTAATCGGGCCACTTAAGTCACCTTCAGCAGGGAGAGAGTTGAAGAAATTCCAGACACACTGGAAGAGGAATTGTCACCAGATTCCTCAAGTTTTCGGAAATTTGGTACCAGTAGATACCAGTATATTGTATAGTGAACACTTCTTTTATACTACTTTTACTTGTATTGGAGAAAGTCAAATTTAAATGGTATACAGTACTAGTATTAAACTATATACTCTTTTTGTAATGAAAGTGACAATAAGTGACGATTAATTCCTCTACTAGTAAATACTTTTTGCCAGTTCGAAAACAGCATTCTATGCAGAAGAATTTTGAATTTAATTTGTATTGAATTTAAAGTAAGGTCATTCATGTATGTTTAACCCTCTCCCTGCTGGATTATGCACCGGTACAGCCCTATAGGGCAATTCCTGGTTGCTTTCAGCATGGAGAGGGTTAATGGATGTCCTAGAAATTGCATCATGCACATTGCTACCGGTAATTTCGTGATTTTTAAAAATGCATATTACGAAATCGTGATGTATCTTCCAATCGCTTTTATTCTGATTGAAGGCCTTCAGAAACTGTTCAACAGTATTTTGTTGGCGACCGGTTTCCTCTGGGTTCGATTTTACTGTGAGCCATTTCAATACAATTATGTACATAATTAATTTACTGATGTAAAAAGGTGACTTTTTTTTGTGATCGATGTTTCTTGTGTGTGTGAATGCTTTGGTACAGAATGTTTCAATTTGTATATACATTCATGATAATTGTTCGCTTGTGTCTGTGCAATACAATGTTTAGCTGCTATATTAATTGATGCAAGCTGACCCGATCCATTCATGTGATTGGGTTTATTTCTGATATTAAATGATTTGATGCAAGTATCGTAATTACCCAAATAATTTGAACAGGAGAAAATAATGTTCTAGTTGAATTATTAGAAAAATATGAAAATTTAAAATTATCAGTGTTCATATAAATTAATGTACAAAATATGGTTGAAAATGAAATGGTAATATATTAGGATTGTGAACCAAAAATATTATTGATTAACAAATTTTGAAAAAAGTTACTGTGTTGATTGGAAACAAATGGTCATATTCATATATTTAGGGTCAGATTTAAAATATATGATATTGCAATTAATTTAGTGTTTAAACCATTCGAGCATTTGAACTACCGGTATTAGGGTAATTACGGTATTCGTTTTTTGACTGAAGAAACTGAGGGTATTGATCTGGAAGGGAGGGGTAGGGTAGGAGGGGTAGGGATGTAAGGAAAGCTCGTCTATGTGTCACATAATGTTGAGACAAAGGGAACCCATATTATCTTATGAAGTATAGAATCTTGTTCAATGTCCTTTGGCTGTATGATAATGCTATTGTGTAACACCCCACACACTCCCTATTATAGGAATTTACCATTTTCTTTTTAATGTAGGCTAATTCTTTTTAAATGTATATAATTCAATACAGCCTACAGTTGTCTTTGATAAGAATGCTTGAACCCATAGAGCACCAGTCATGAGTAGTACTACTGTACTTATGAGGCCCATACACGATAATAATAATGCCAATAATATTGTCAATACTGGATAATTAACAATATTATTGACTGTTAGTGGGTCATATTAAAGCAAAAATTTCGTGACCAACAAAAAATATTATCGATAATATAAATGTATCAATATTAATGTCATTCATGTTGATCGTGTATGGCCCGCTACAGTACTTTAGTAAGTAACCCATTACCCATTAGTTAAATTCTCTTGCTTCCCTTGTCAGTCAATACTTGTCAGTGCCCCCTCCC
>JAVCKZ010096658.1:0-11287 GCA_034780755.1 Lepetodrilus elevatus | reverse complement strand
TGGGTTTCCACACTCTGCAGACGATGAACTGTTACTTCATGTATGGTCAGGTATTGTGCTTTCCTTCCTAAAGATTATATCAATCCAATCGCTACCATTGTGGCCTATGGGAAAGTATTTGGTGGTGTAATACCTATAGCATACCTGCACACCATTGTCCGTAACATCCAAGCAGCGCTGCATGCATGTTCAAGTTAATTAATGCAATGTAGGCCTTTGTGTACGAAGTGAATGTCCCTTCTGTAATGAAACCATTCCTACACCTCAGAATCACAAGGGCGTGGACAACGGATAATTACAGAACTCAGTTCAAAACCACTCAATGCTAAATTTATATTCAAAATAGTTTGTTTAGGTTTTTTTTCCCAATAACTTTATTGTCAAATATACGAAAATGATATATGTACCTAATATTAACATGTGAAATCATTACTATGTCGACCGCGACACATTCGCTCGGTTCCGTAAATATCTCCGAAGTCGATGATGTTTCCGTCACTTGTACATGAAAGCCCATGTGCCTATGTGTATATCATGGCCATACCATTCCTTGAATATATCCTAACTATGTGGACATTTTCTCTCATTTCAGTTGGTGCCCTATTTGGTGATGCAGCTATTTCGCAATATGCCTGGAATGCTCGGAGTCTATCTAGCCACGGTACTCAGTGGAGCCCTCAGGTTAGTATCAGTATACCTACCTACGCTGTACCCGTAATTATTGATACTAAGAGCGTATTCGATTAAACACTCGACCTACACTAGGGTGACGATAAGATAACAAACTAGCATTCGACAGTTTCCGTCATAATGTCAGCATTCCTATTGTGTCGGAGCGCATGTTTGTGGATGTCGTTGATGGCAAAGCCGTCAACTAGCCAATGAGGGTACTCATATCATCATGAGTGTGGTCATTGGCTAATTTTATCACCCTATGGTTGATCGAAATGTTTGAAACGGATACGCTCTAAGACACGTGGAGAAAGGCATGCACTAGCATATACCATTGCTATAGTGACGTACATTGGCCAATGTTCTGTCTTCATCTACAGCACAATCTCTTCCGTGCTCAACGCCCTGGCCGCCAACACCATTGAGGATTTACTGCGAGTTCCCTTTAAGAAATGGAATGTGTCAGAGAACGGGAAGTTACTTGTGGCGAAACTAGCAGGTAAAATTGATAATAATAATAATAATAATAATAATAATAATAATAATAATAATGTGTGCATTTATATCGCGCCAAATCCATGCTTCATAAGCATGCTCATAGCGTTACCCCGGTCAATGTAGTGCATTATTAGTAGTATTAGTATTATATTGGTACTATTAGTATTATCATACCGGTAATTATTGTCATCATCATCACCATCAACATCATCACTATCTTCTATACCATCATCATCATCATTGCCATACTCGACAACTATTCTCACATTAGTAGTAGCGGGTCGTGAAGTATAGTAGAACCAAAACACCAACACTGAATTTAATATAGTGGAACTGTTAAAAACACTACTAATGCGTCAGTGCACATGTTGGAGATGTAATGGTACATTACCAGAATCTACTATAGGGTTTGGGTCCGTTTTCACGAACACTTAATTTAAAGCAAACTCGGCTCTTGAAAACGCACGTGTAAATTATAAATTCAAAACAATAGGGGCTCTATTTAAAATAATCCTACTATTGTAGGAGCGCGTGCTGAAGCAGTTGCTGATGTACATGTTGTTTAGATGCTTAGTTTAGTACAGCAAAGTTCGTGGATATTTCTTTTAAAATGCGATTCTGAATTATGTCGCCGATGTTAACTGACAAATAATAAAAAGTTGCATATGTATGCTCATTAACGTTATGATGACTTGTTGCAGTGTGTTTCTACGGAGGACTGTGCATTGGCTTGGCGTTTCTGGTTAAACATTTTCCTGGGACTATTATACAGGTACCAAATACACATAAGACTCTCGCAACGCAAACCATATCAGACTTAATCGCAATGCTATGTGTGTTAATGCTAATCTGTTAGCAGTAGATTTGTTATGTACTGTATAGTGTTTACATTCGTCAATTCTCAAATTAAGGGATACGCATTTACTAAAGTCAAGGTTAGTCATTACCAATTCAGTTTTATCATGACTAGCCTACCCAATTGCGGTCTTGTGAATATCTACTTGCTAAGACAAGTATTTGCATATATGAACCATTGCAAAATGTATACTAGAATACGTTGTGTAGTCGCTAGAGCACAAGGTTGGTTTTTAACAATGCGGAACTAGCAGAATGTCGTTCTCAGACAATTAATTGCTAACACAGTTTCGTGTGAAAATAATACATGTTGTTAGTAGTAAACATGCAGTGAGTATTATTAAGATATATAGGCCTATATTATCGAACACGGTTTAGGGTAGACCTGGATTAAAGTTAGTCTTGGTTTACGGAAACCCAGACTCTTGGTTTAGCAAAAATTATACTACAGAAAACAAGCATACCAAAACCAGGTCCAGACTCAGTTTTCAGTAAACTGCTTTCCATAGTACCTATTACGGTTAAACTCGCGTTTTAGAGCTAAACCTGGTTCAGACCGCGTTCGATAATATGTGCCATAGTGTTTGGTAGCACTGTACTGTGAGCATTGTATTTTAAGAAACGTTACTTCGGTTTTTGTAGACAGCCATCGGGCTCTTAGGAGCATTTGGAGGTCCTATTGTTGGCGTCTACTTTCTTGGAGCTCTTGTACCCTGGACGAATAAAATTGTAAGTTACAGTATTTCTATTTCTTTACAAATTAGTATTTGTTGGCGAGATTGTATGATGCTTCACTAAGTATGCAGCTTTTATCATAGACGTGTTTTAACGGTGTCCACACACGTAGAATAATGCTTTGGCTATATTTTCAGGGAGCATTCATTGGTGTAATAGTGGCGCTGATCCTTAACATGTGGCTGGCTGTTGGTGCTGTATTTTATGGAGGAAAACCTGTAACGCTCCCTCCAGCTCCTAGTAACTCGTGCTTTATAGAACCAAGCAACTTCACCACGTCCATGACAACAACGACAGGCCTGCCAATGAGCAGTGCAACCGTTATTACAAAGTAAGCTTAATATGAAATGTATCAATATTATGCATTGGCTATGTAATGGTGGAAATAGGATGCCGTAGAATACAGTGTTGTCTGTGTCCTGTTTTAGTTAGTGAGAATGATGCATTATACCTCTCTTGTAAACGTCACATAACATCTTTGGGTGGATATTAAGTGATGTATTATAAGTGAATTGTTATTGTTATTATTATTATTATTATTAGTAGTAGTAGTAGTAGTAGTAGTAGTAGTAGGAGGAGGAGGAGTAAGTAGTAGTAGTAGTAGTAGTAGTAGTAGTAGTAGTAGTAGTAGTAGTAGTAGTAGTAGTAGTAGTAGTAGTAGTAGTATCAAATGAATAAAGCCATCTGCTTCACAAACACTTATACATACATAACTTATACATATCAATATAAAGGAAACACAAAATCGTGTATGTAGATCTCTACATTGCGTATGCAAGAATGCTTTTCATTGATGATCCCTGAATATCTAACAGTGGAAATACCGTGTCTAATTCAAGATAAGGTTGCACGGCATATGTTCTCTATATGATATGAATGTTATCGTTACAATGTCCTCCTCACAGATCTATTAATGACCCCGGGGATTCCGTGTACGACATCTCCTATCAGTACTATGGCTTGACGGGATGGCTGATCGTCATGATCCTTGGACTCGTCATCAGCTTCTTTACACGTGAGCGCGCAGTGCATAGACTCATAGAGCGTATTCGATTCAACACTCGACATACCCTAGGGTCACGGTCGCGTGATGACATTAGCCAATGCGGGTATTCGTATCGTCAGGAGCGTTGGGTTATTGGTTAATGTCCGTAACCCTAGGGTAGGTCGAATGTTGAATCGAATACGTTCATATAGTCGTTATCAGACAGATGGACAGTCAGTTTGTTCTAAAAAAACACACCAAAGGTTGTACAATATGAATACACATGCATTCAGTTATACATTTGATCAAAATGCATCTTGAAATGGCCATCTAGCTAGACGATTGCATGTTATTGTTGTAATTTTATTGTTGCAATTTTATTGTTATAAGTGTATTGCTGTACATTTGTAAATTGCTATAAATTTGCCAATGTAATGTAATGCATTGTATTTAAAAAGACAACTTTATGCTGGTCTTATACGATTTATTACAATGATCATATCTTGACTACCTGTATAAATAATACAGTTTGGACAGTGGCAATTTATTAACAGAACTGCAACGCTAATACGCTTCATGAACCGCTAATTACTATACATATGTTAATGTCTTGTTCAGGTAAGATGTATCCGTATGTTGCTGATGAACGACTGCTGTTCCCATTCGTGCGGGGGCTCTGGAAAATCAAGACAGTTGGGGTGACCCACGTAAGTAGCTTCCTGCGTCGTGTCCACTGGTTAGGTTTACGCCCCAGTCGTAGCAACTTCGCGACATTCCTGATCGGAGACATGCGCTCGTACCTATATGCTAAGTCTTCATGCCTGGAATCTTGACAGATGCCCGACCAATCAAAATAGTCCAGGTATTTCTATAATTTTAATAAATAAAATGTCATCACATGGCTCGTTAATGTTCACTAGGATTACACGTTGCCTGCATTGTATTGCAAAATTAAGTAACCGGAAGTGCATAAATAAGCATCTTGGTAAAGTCAAGACTATGTATTGGTTTGCGTATGAATATGTGTCGGGACATATATGAATATGTGTGGGGACCATTCATTTTCTGCTCAGATTTCACTGGTATTGTCTATTCTATGCATAATAATTCAATATATGACACTGAAATCGTTTACATTCCATCAGCAAACTAGCATGCGACAGTTTCCGTCATAATGTCAAACTTCCTATTGTGTCGGAGCGCATGTTTGTGGTTGTTGTTTGGTTGGTCCGAACTAGCAGAGTGTCATGGAATTCGCGGGAGTACATGCATACTTTCACAACTATGACAGTATACACCAAAAGCATGATTGTTCAACGTGTAACTAAGTAACCGTGACTTGTAATATACATTGTGTATGAGGCACGTACTATAAACATTAATAATGAAATCACATGCTTACTTAAAGGGATATTTCAACAACGCCACATGTTTTAAAACAAGTAATACATGCGCTTGGGATGTTTATATTGTTAAAAGCGATTAAGTACTACTTCAGAAACTCATAAATATGTATAGTTCGTGCACATATTGCTTCTTAAAAGTGTTTGCTTACGTGAATCTTAGCACGTATCGGTTTGATTGTGACATTATAGGTTAGGATGACAAACCGTGTGTTGGATTTAAAACATGATAGTGTCCAGTTATGCTTGACTGTGCTTGGTTTTAAGCTTGACTGAGTCACACCATATCATATTAGTCACACCAACGGAATATTAACTTAACCATGCTTTAATGTTTCAGAGCGAGAAAGAAGTGCACCCAAAATTGAAGAATCAAAATGGTATCAAACATGAAATCGAAAACACTCGTTTATAGTATCTGGACAGTATTTTAGTTGGATGATGAATTATACCACAACTCTTATCAGGATGTATGTATCCGGCGCTGTCACTCGTGAATCGACGGCCAAAGAAGTACGCACATGCAAATATGTATTAGCATTTATTCCACCGACAAATACTCTACCAGTGTAGTATATGTATTTACTGACAAGAACTAAACAAAACACCAATTAAAGAATCCACGTGTGACAGCACCGACGTGGCAAACTGCGATTGGTCAGGCTAGATGATGCTCGTATATGAGGCTCGTGATTGATTAACCAGTAATTTATGCATACAGACCGTGATTGGTCAACGTGTTGAATTTTCATATAAGGTGATTTAATAACGTGCACGACAGTGGGAGACAGACTATCAACCTAACCTAAACTGTATGGTGCTGTCAATACATGATGGACCAGCCTGTACGACAATGATACATGTATTGTGATTGGTCAATATACGTTATTGTTAGATTGTGATTGGTTATCTATCGTGTCAGTGTGATGCGTCCGTGATGTTTGATGCATATGTAGTGTATTTGGTTAGCCTGTGTAATGTTCTGCCGACTGTGATTGGTCAATGTGTGCGGTGCTAATACTTGGATTGGTCAACCTGAAATGCTCATAGAATGTCATTGGACAACATCCAATGTGTCGTCCAGTACTATGCTGATGATCCTATGGTTGAATGACGCCAACCGACTCCTAATGATCACTAGCATTGGGGACGATCGCGGCCCAAATATAAATGTACATTCAACTGCCAGTGCATTTACGATGTAGTTTATGATGAACATATTTCCACTGATCTCAACTGCATGTGTGTTGTCGTATTCACAGTCTGCTTGCATGGACACTTCTAAGTTGTAACCAATGACTACTAGTATATCAATAGTATGCAGCCTGAATCGGTAGTTTTTATTGTATACTCCCCAGGAAGTTCTGACGAACAGTATGTGCACACTGATAATGTGACAGGAATAATAATGGTACCCATGAGCAGATCATTTAGCATGAAGCTGGCACAATATAAATGCGCACATTAGTATTAGTATTGTTATTAGTAGTTTTGCCTATGTCGATGTGATTATTGTGTTTTAATAAAAATAAACTTAAACTACATAATTTGTAAAAAAATGACGTCTATGCCCAACATTACTATGATAACAATGTACAGATCATAACAGACGTCAAATGTACTATACTATGACTTTCGGAAACGAATATATGCATACACATGTTCATAGATAAAGACGCTATGGGTCGTGTCTATTTCCGTGTACAAAGTGTATGCGTGTTTACCACCAACAAGGTGGTAGTGTACAAACCCGGACATTCTAACAAATGGCTGTATATCATGATATATGTGTCTTTGAATGCAGTAGTCCTCTCTACTCTGTGCATAACAACTGCTGTCATTGCTGACCTCATTGCATCGCATTTGAAATGTCGTTATGACATGAAGAGACCCTGAATGCAAGATCACGCAACTACGAGCCATAAAGAATGTCCTTGAGCTGAAGAAAAATAGAGAAACGACAGGTTTCACATGATGATACATAATTGATGCACCTAAACTACCCATAAACCAGGCATCATGCTGGGCTTTCAACTGGTGTTATGAATATAGGACCATCCAAAGTCGTTCCATACTAATCTAATACCGATGTGAATGACAATACGTCACAATTCCAAGTTTGTTACCTTGGCCTACTTCGGGCGGTTTCTAGAGGAGCAAGAGCAATGCGAGTTCGCGCGAAGTCGCGAAAGAAAGGCTAGAGTGATGTCACGAACATGCGCACGAAGAACGAAAGTTTGTCTAGCAACAACTAGAGACGCGCAATGACACTTCCGGGATAAACTAGCGTAACCGCCCGAAGTAGGCCCTTATTGGATATCGGTTCTGAAAGCTCTCGTGTCTGTTTACTACGAAACTATACGTACTCTCGTAGCGACCGGGCTTTGACAGAACAGAACAGAGTTTATTCTCATGAGAAATCACATCATGTGATACAATGATAAAACAATTAAATACGTACAATATTTACATTTACTGACGAGATAGCAATGGTGGCATAGTAGTGGCTATGAGAGTTTAGAGAAATGATATTGCCCCTGATAAACTTTGCTAGGTGAAACATATATATGTATGTGTTATTGTCTAGTCTATATGCATACAACCTCTCGACAATCCAGTCCTATATTTATTTAACCATCCATACATACATACATATAGCTCTTATGTGTGTTGCATAGAGCTATACAACTGCGAGAGAGCAATTACACTGTATAGCATTGATGAAGATATATTACGGCAATGGTTGATTACATTATTCATTAACACTCTTTCGCATATCGTCCTAGTTTTGGGACAGTCTATATCAACATATTAAGCAAACAACCAAGAGGTGAAATGATCGAGAACGAAGCTGTAACAGACGACTTAATTAGGAAGACGTGATGGTAGTCAGTCTTCAAGGTCAATTCCTCAATATATCAAATGCTTACGCATAATACCTCATTCAAATTCCCGCCCCAGTTGTATTGCATTCACCCTTTGCAGCTGAGGACATTTTGCCGATGAAGCAGAGAGGAATTACTATGAGCTGTGGCAGTCTAATATAATCTGTGTACACAGCGTCTAGTGTTAGTTATGCTGTTCGCAGGCGTCTTACATTAGGACTTAAAAATAAATGCAGAATGAGTCTAATTCAATGCGATCTACCGGTATATATGTGCAGCTCTGAAATAAATGCATTTTCAGATTCGTTTGAGATTTAGATGTCGTTACATGCCTTGAATGTGAAACCTTCGAGTGCGCTTTATTTTGTATGCAGCTGAATGGAACGAGGTCAACTTTTGTCTAGACAGTAGTATATTGGAAAGACTTCTGGGATCAGAGAGGACAACCCTGAACATGAATCAGGGGTGCGTTCAATCAGCACAGGGTTGTGTAAGCCGCTTAGTTAAACTGGTTGCGTGTCCCATGTACAACTATTGAGACAGTGGCTAGTTTAGTAAGCCGCTTGCAAGCCCTTGTGTCTCTGATAACCAGGTCTGATGTGCGATCACGTAGGAGTTATTTGTACTATTCTTGGTGCTGTGTTGTGTAGGGGTATAATGTAAATGTATGTATACCTATATTGACCCGACTAAGGTACATCGCATATGACGCAACACATTATGATGAATGCATATAAGTCTTATATAAAATCTACATAAACACTTGGGATATACCTACCCCTCCGCACGTTGTTTCATCTAACATACATACAGGCCCTCCAACCGATAGAAATCCTACCCGAAATACAGGAAACCCTACTGGAAATACACGATCCGATACGGAAATACATGAATAGCTTCACGAGTACGGGAATGAATGCAGAAAGATGGGAATAAAAACATGAAGGGAAGTGCATTTCCATTAACCCTATCTTTTCTGGATATGGAACTCAAGAGACAACGGCCTCAATGACGATAGAAGGCATTCATGATTTGAAATATGTTGAATACATTACAAATAAAATGCAGTTCGCACCATATTCGTTGATTCAAATGACATAATCGTCTGGTGAAAAGCCTAGATACGAATTCGAGTAAGAGATATCATGATTCGCTTGCTTTATTACGCTTTATTACGACTGTATTCGTGCCAGGGCTCCTATCGGTTAGGGCCTGTATATATAACGCTTGTCATTGGAGGACGGTGTGGGCTAAGACCTATTTTATTATTAGCGTAACCGTAAATATGTGCAGTCCCTATTCAATGGCATACATATGAGAACATCGCCCGGGGAACATTAGGACATCATGACCATAACGGTCAGTGGCTTAATAACTACTTTATAAGCGACCTGGAGCCCGTTGCACGACGCTCTTGTAGGCTACAACTATTGTAACGTCAACGCTTTCTATTGTGGCGGGAGCCCAGTTACAAGTATTGTAGCGCTACACGTCTGAGGATAACGCTGGGAGAGCATGGGGGAACCAGGACTCGTGGCAGTCGACTATGTCGTCATCGCAGCGATGTTGTCGGTGTCTGTCGCAGTAGGCGTCGTCGTTGCAATAAGGACAAGGAAGACGGCCACTAAAGAGGACTACCTACTCGGCAGCAGAAAGCTTCGCGTGCTCCCCGTAACGTTGTCGCTATTCGTGACGTTCATGTCGTCGTCTTCGTTGTTAGGAGCACCGGCCGAAACATACACTACTGGATCCGAATTCTTCATGCTGTCGATTGCTATTGGACTGTCGTACCTTGTTTCCATATTTACCGTTGTCCCTGTCATGCACACATTGAAGGTGACTAGTATGTATGAGGTGAGTGGTTCTAGTTGCAAATTGTTGTTCAATAGAAATAGCATACTCTCAAAAGAATTGACGGTGAGAGGTTTCGCAACGCTACGGTTACTATTACGGATACGGTTAGGTCATCAGTTTGTACGTACGTACGTAGTATGTGACGTTAGAGACTCTCCCGACGTGTAGTTTCTGACCGTTCCAGTGAACCCGGTAGGTCAGAAACGGGAAAATCTCTAACGTCACATACTATATACGTACACATTAATGACCTAACCGTATCCGTAATGATAACCGTAGTGTTGCTAAACCTCTCTAATAACGTGCGTAACACCAAGTTGGTTTTAAGGCACATACTGAGTGATTGCTGAGATACATGTTTAAAACCATGTTGTTAAATTTAGTCCTAACCATGGGATTGTGGTAAATACGTGGCAATACGGCTGTCCGTTTTGCCACCAGCTGACCCCCAATCACGGTAACCTCGCAAACGTGCTCGATTTGCCCAGTAATTCCACATTCTCAGCCGCCGACAAGCGCCCGCTCTGCCGCTATCGAAAGACCGGCTAACACGCAGCTTGTTGGGTAAGATATTGGGCAAATCGAGCGCATTTGCAGGGTTACCGAATTCAAGCGGCTCCCGATTTGTGGCAAAACGAACAGCATGTAGGGGCGTACAAATCGTAGAAACTGGGCTCAGTCAGTCGAGTCCATATTCACTCCGGTCTTCTTGGATAGGCGTGATGGCATTTGGCTACGTCGAAATGAATGTCAAACAAACGCCTGCCTAACAACATGATCATGACAGAGTTGATCAATGGTTGATCAGTGATGTTGTGGGGCGGCATCACCACGTCTGACAGACCACAACAGCCATATTATTCACGGGAGGGTCGATGGACACTAAATTACCTTTGGCGTTGAATGAATTATGTAAAGGCGATAGATATATGGGGGCCTATTCTCGAAACGTTCTTACGATCTTACGACAATCTTAAAGATTCTTATAGTATGGCTACGAACTGTTCTTAGGCTAAGAAGTGTTTAAGAAGGTTTCGAGAATAGGCCCCATGGTATTTAGAAAGTTGTCAATGGCTAATATGTTCATTTCAGTACTTTCATATGCGATTCCAGTCATACTACCTACGGATTCTGGTGACTGCTGTTGGAATGGTTCAGAAGGTATTGCGTTATTTTGTGCACGTATGTACACGTTATAGACGTATACTACTCATGATTTGCTATGGATTACTATTAAGGGTGGTATTATATATTATATATTATATTATATCAATATAGGGTCATTGAATATGTTTTTCCTACAAAAATGGCAATATCCTTAGCTTTGGTTGGTTGATTTGGGGTTTAAAGTCACTTTCTAGAATCTTTCACTAATATCATGACTTGCATGCATATGTACT
>JAVCKZ010096647.1:0-11288 GCA_034780755.1 Lepetodrilus elevatus | reverse complement strand
TCGGCGCTACGCGCCTCGTTGTTTAACTGGGCCTTCCACGATTAAACCACGAACCTCGTGGTCTAACTATCACAGAGTGTGAATGTACCCTTGGGTGCGAGGACGACACGATGTAATCTGTGTTAGAAAAGTCCGGTAATACTAGTAATTAATGTGGAGACGTGTGATCAGACACATATACTAGACTACAATCACGACGGTGTGTTACTTGTATTATACTCTGAGGTCAATGGATCTAGTTACTAGTATATTATATAAGACTACTCCGTTTAATCTCGATATCAACGACAACCATTTTGCAAATTGATATTCAATAACGTCGATTGGTCACGCAGCGACTGGTATCCCCCAGCGACTGGTATCCGTACAATAAGGAGGTACCTACATCTCTCCAATTGAGGTTGGTACCAGAGGGAAGCATTGCTGGCCAAGAACGAAGGTCGTATTCTGTTCCCAAATTAATATAATTATAGAATCAGTTTTTAAGCAAAGACAATCACTCTGGGTATCGTTTCTCGAAGCTCTCGTTTCCACTATGAGACCATAGCGCTCTCGTAAACTAATTTCCCTGAAACCTCACATGACTATGACTTAGACCATTGGTTCCGGTTGAACACCTTGCCACAACAGTTGCGGAGAACCCATAGCACTTTTGAAGTTTCTGAAGATTATGATATTTATACCTGCACATACTTGTTGAATTCATAATGTTTTAAAACCGTCATTGATTTGGGTTATTTTCGGTCTTTCTATAGACTGCCACTTGCTATTTGAAAAATAACACAATTTCCAACTATTCCTTTTAAAATTTACAACTGAATGTCATTCGTCGTCCAGACATTGTCTAGCTGATACTAGCAGTGGACGCGTAACCTAGTAACGACTTGTTATTGCGTAGAGATCCCAGCTTGGTTTTCAAAATGTCGTTGTTCTATAGACTATGTCTGACTCGTTTCCGGGAACATGGAAATAATAAGACTCAGACTGGAATCGCCGATGACTGCAGTACTCCACGTATATTTAGCACAACTTACCGCCTACCTCTTTTACTGATATGTCATTGTTCAAGCTTGTTTTACCAATATATATAGGAACACGTTTAGAAATATAAATGTAGTCCTTGTGAAAGACGGTATTTTACGACTTTTAAACTATTATTTTTTCCATTAAAAGAAAAAGCAACACGATTTTTAATAAAATAGAAAGGAAATAACACAAAGACCTTTGACAAGAACTATTGTTTTCTTTTCTGTTCTTGTTTTTATATTTTTTGTTAAGATAGCTCTATTTTATTGCGTTTTTCTCTCCCTATGTTTAAACATATCTCTCTCACGTCCTCATTCTGAAACTAAACTGAAGAACTAACTTCATAACGGCGAATGCGTGCCTTTATCCTCTATATTATAATGTCAAAATTATTACCATGTACGATGATTTCTGATCAAAATTGTATATAATATGATTTATATATTGATATTATCAGTGTCTGACCATGCGAGCCACAGCTAAGTGATTAGAGATGATTTACGACAACACGTAAACGGGAATATACACTATACTCATGAGTATTGACTGGTAGTGGTAAATAGTATCGCATACATTCAGGGCAGTGGTCATTTATTTATATATTGAGCTGATATCAGTCCGTCTGAGTGGAGCCTGCGTCTAAGCCAATAAATAGCTATGGATTACTAGTGTCCAGGAAATTGAGTATTGAACTCATGCGTACAAGTGCAACAAAGTCAGTGTTTCACCATTCTTTGATGTCTCTTTGCACTGACTACGATGGCGATTATTTGCATGGTCGTACGGCATTCAGCAAATACATTATTCAAGCCTCTGTTGTGACCAAGCATACTAAAACCACACCCGTGTGTTTATGTCCAGCCATCCTCGAAACATATCTCCTGTATATCCCTGTATATTAATGTATGTAGTTTTAAATTAATATTAATACGTATATATTATGTAGCGCTATGAGCATGCATCAGTGGGTGGATATGGCGCGGTATAAATGGCCATTATTATTATTAGTAGTAGTATGACTACACTAACCACACTATGTCAATAACTGCACTATCTATGTCAATCTTACGTTACATTATTTAAATCACATTAATTTAAATCTATGTCGGTAATAGTTTAGTGAAAACTATTCAATTAACTTTAATTTTAATTTTAGAGTATTAATTTTACTACCATATACTAGTAGATGCATTATGTAGATGTAGATCGGGACATGTTATGTGCATCCTTATAGTGGATCTGGCTATTATAATAGCGCACTAAGTATCAACTCCCAACAGGTCGTATCTAGACGTTAAGAGCTGTGCCGGAAGTACTCCAGTCTGGTAAGCAGCATGAATGTACAGTAGAAGACACTCCTGAATGTCGTGCTCATACCTCGTACATTAACCACGGAGAGAGGCCGGTGAAAGACCCGTGAAACACACACACACACCACTGAAACCACTGTGAATTTCGCGGCAGGTACACTGATAATGGCGCCCAACCTGGGAGCCATAGAACGTCAAACCACTCTGTAGTGGGAAGCTATAAATTATCTCCTATTACGCCGAGGTGTCTTTGAGAACAAGCAAAGTCCTCAGTTAACCAAGTACAATTTTAATGTAAAGAGATTTTCTTATATGCATCTGAAGTATTACCTTCAGGGGGTCATGATCATCTGGTGTGAAATTGTGCGAAACATCGGCAAATCGATTAATGAATGTTAATGTTTTATAATGAACAAACTATTCTACGACATAGAACGACACAGCTTCTTCATGGACTACCAATGCTACATTACAATTGGGTTTGACAGGTCACTCATATAATAACATAATAACACCATAATCTTGTAAATCTCTTCTTCCGGATTTCCGTTGCAGGACTTCAAAATTGGAACCTTGTGGCTATATACCACACACTGGTCGTTTGATCTCGACATCTTCTACTAGTATAGAGAAATTAAGACCATAATACTATATAATTTCCTTCATTCTTCACATGCATGTATACTGTTCACTTTGGGGAATATGACATTCTCGAGCACAAGAGTTATTGACTACTCTGTCATACGCGAATGAGGTGGCGCTGGACCTATAGCTATTGTTTCTCGAAGCTCTCGTATCTACAAGGAGACAACATCACTCTCGTAGCGATTTCTTATACATGGTAATCGGGCAACTCGTAGCGATCTCTTATATATGGCGAGCTTGCAGTTCCTGTACGGATCGGCGTAACTTTACAGTAAGATAACCTTAGCAAATGGTGTAGTCTTTGGCTAAGATTGGAGCTACGGTTACCTTAACGCAGCTTCATATTATAGGAGTCCTGACACTTACAAAAGCGCTACGGTCCCATCATGTATAATCTAGCTCCGAGAGACAGTACCTTGTTTTTTTTTAGATGGTGGTCCTCGTTGCGACAAGACAAGCCAGAGACGATTATAGAGACGTGTTTTATGAATGGTTCGCACCATTAGTCCAGGCCCCGAGATTACGAAACTTTTCTGAGTACGTTCTTGTACTCAACTCAGTATTGTGTTCATAAAACGTCATGTGACGTCATAGTCTGAGTACGTTTTTGTGCTCAGAAGGTTTCGTAATCTCGGGGCCAGGGCTAGAGATGCCCTAAAGAACAGTGCATGTGTATAATCCAGCATGGAGAGGGTTAATTTACAACGGTTCTGCTAAATATTTAACACAAATGGTACATGTAATTAATTAATTAACTTACCTCTGCAATATCCTCTGCAAATTTGACGCTATTGGCACTGGAATTGGCGCTGGCTGCCATGGAACTGTTGTCGATCATCGTTAGGGGGCGCTGCTTGACGGCACGACTCGGGTACAGACTGTGTCGCCATGTCGCCACCGGCGATGGTTTGATGTTATCACAATGTTCGAGCTGGATTGGTCGTGTCACACCCCAGTATATCCGTAGTGGACCCTCTATGACGAAATCTCCCTCGTCAGTCTGAAAAGAATACAAGACATGTCAGTGGCCAGTCTTGGATAATTGCAGGAGTGAGTGAGTGAATATGGAGTTTAACGTCGCTGCGGGAATCTTTCACCCATTTGCGACAGTAAAGCAATTAGTTATTTTAATTGCAGGATGTGATTGGGATCAAATTTTGGCATTTGTATGCAGAGTTTTATGATGGTAGCGATCAGACACGTAGCTGACTATTAACAAATACGCAGACGCTTCCACATCAATTTCCTAGCTAACGTTATTTTTTAAACAAAATACATAAGCATAGCACAGTTACAGTACTGGCGCTTTTACATTAACATACCCCTAGCTAGCGCCTGGCGATTTCAATGGATTTATATAAGCCTTATCCATACTCAAAAACTTGTTCATTCTTACATTATCACCCTGGTGGATGGTGTGCATTCATTTCACCGTCTCAACTCACTGGAGAGTATACATTCCTAGATACACACGTTTAAGCATCTCAATATAACATGTGGAGATTTGGTAGACATCACACTACTGATATACCAGTATTTAGAATACAAAAGTTATATTCCCACTGATACACATGTCACAGGACCTGTTGATCCTGGGATTCGAACCTGAGTTGCTGGATTGCAAGTCCAACACTCTACCCAATGAGCTAAAGGGGCAACCTGTCTGGCCGAAACTAGTAGGATCATCTTATATCTCACCCTGCTACACACACATGTTTTAGCACGTCAATGAAAGACAACATGTTAGATTGTGTAGATTGTTTTGAGATTATTAAAGTTATAATTCTGTTTACCTTCTCCGTGGTAATCTGGTGTCGTATCTTCCCTGTGTAGTAGGCATTGTACGTCTGGACCTTCTTCAACATCTCCTGTCTGAAACACAACGTTACCGTCTCAACATGAGCACAACAATATCATACCATCTCACAATACTAAAAAGTCATTGCATATGGGTGAAATGTTCCCATAGTGATATACAGTTTTAAATATTTGTTTTTGAAATACCTTACAAGAACAGCAATGGTCTAAATGCAGGTTCACAGATACGTGCAAGTGGTTAGTGATTAGACATGTGTTGTAATGAAGGTGTCGACTATTTGATAAGAAAACTGAATGTATTCATTCTTTTTTAAATTAGTCATTGGTTTACTTTTAAAATATAGTTTGCAGCAAAATTATTTTTGAACTCGTCTGCTATTCAGTTCTTACATTGCCAGTACAAACTTTTATTGTTTACCAGTAAAATGTTAAATGTATTTCCTTATCCTTAGACTAAGAATAGCTTTATCCTTGTAACTACTGGTAGTTAGACAATCAAGTTCAACCTTCTTGACAATGAAATATATTAAATTCTAATTATTCAGCAGCAAACATACCAAAAAACAGCTGACACAGGAACATATGTCAACATTACAAAATGTTAATAATTCTTTGTAGTGCAACAATCCTATAAATGATCATAAAAACAATATACTGGGAGTATCACCCCACAATCAGACATCAGAGAGCACTGAGCAGGTATGCCAAATGTCCTGCAAGTTCTCTACCTACAAAAAACTTGCTGTTATTTAACCACTGTTAGAACTCACTACCTGGTTCCAAGCTGGTCTATCAGCTGATAAATGGCGTGAGTAAACTTAACTACGGTACTACAAATAGCTCAGAGGCGTAGACATGTACATGTTATTTAAAGATGACTTGCTTGAAAGTTGAACTATCAACTAAGTAATTCATAGTAGGTCAGCTACTTGCAAAGCCTAAAGGACTTTCTGGAGACGTCACAAACCAACAAATTACCCCTACAGCCATCGACTTGAATGACTAGGTGTTTCCTGTAGTACAACTCTTAAGTAGTTCAGTTATGCTAGTGCATACATATAGCTCCATACATAGCAAATACACATAGCAAATACATGCTGCATGATATGCACCAAGCGGAGACCATATTATATTAATACCTTCTATCTACAATGCATTGTTCATTGGTTACATACCATACACATTGATATACCGTATATATATCCAAAGAGTGTATATATACCGTAATTTGTATACCAGGATCCCAGGATCGACAGATATCCAAAGAGTGTATAAACCGTAATTAATGTTACCTATAATAGCTTGTATGTGTAACCATAATTATGTTAGCTATTCGTTATAATAGTTTCAATGCATATTAAAATATATGTTATATATATTGTACATTTGTATTTAGTGCCCACATAGTGTTCACATAGTGTCCATTTGTATTTACATCATTTAAAAAAAACCCATGTTTTATACCTTATATGTTATAATTATAATACCATGTCCAGTTTACATAACAATATTCATATTTCACAGGGTTTAGATCATGAACACAAGTACATCTACATTATTAATATTAATACTTTTTGTCCATACCTACTACTGCTGTCAAAGGGAAAACAGATATGTGTAATATGTGATCCAGTTATTGTGGACAATGTAAACACCAGTCTGGCTGGTCGTGTGCATGCTCCAGAAAACACAAACAACTGTGAGATACCGTGAGGAGGAAGTATACACATGCGTGTAATTGTAAACCAGTAGACCCTGACTGCAGTCGCTAGCAGTACAGAGATATCCGTGTTACTGACAGACATACACATGACAACTGGGTGTGATCTGTTTAAAAAGCCATTTAACAACTTTCATCTAAATGTAGTGGTATTTACATGTTTACTTAGCAACAATGAAAGCTATTTAATAATATAAAATTTAAATACAAAATTAATATCATTTTATGCAGTTTTCCAGGAATGTCATGGTGGTATGTTTACGGTAAGAGTGTAGCCTGCCATGTCCTGGTATTACAATATATGCCAAATGCACGTACTAAGATACAGGAATGTTTGATATTTGCATCCCAGTCGTCCTAGCAGGCAAAACTGGTCTCAACTGCCAAGTTTTCTGCATCCAACGATGAAGTCTGCACTAACTCTCTCGCTGTTGTAGGCAACTGGAGATGCCCTAAATATAACACTACCACCTACACCTGTATGTACAGTAAATAATATACCAACCTCAAGGTACCAACAAATAACTTTAACATCAAGTCAGCAGACAATCACCAACGTATTGGCAAACAACAGCTGTCACAGCAGGTGCACGAGCGATTTAATATCCAGAATACTGCTAATAATTGTAATATCCGTAATCAATTCCTTAGCAACAGTTCCTGTTCTCAATGGCTGATGAAATTCTCCAAGAATAGATTTTTCCTGTGTGTCCCACACAAGTCTTGACCTCCTCCTGTGTGTATCCTACACAAGTCTTGACCTCCTTATGTGTGTGTCATACACAAATCTCCTCCTGTGTGTCCTACACAAGTCTTGACCTCCTCCTGTGTGTATCCTACACAAGTCTTGACCTCCTATGTGTCCTACACAAGTCTGGACCTCCGCCTGTGTGTATCCTACACAAGTCTTGACCTCCTATGTGTCCTACACAAGTCTGGACCTCCTCCTGTGTGTATCCTACACAAGTCTTGACCTCCTGTGTGTCATACACGTCGACCTCCTGTGTGTCCTACACAAGTCTGGACCTCCTCCTGTGTGTATCCTACACAATTCTTGACCTCCTCCTGTGTGTCCTACACAAGTCTGAACCTCTACATGGATAGAAGCTGTCCTGCTGATGTCTGTGATGGAGCAGGGTCACCAATGATCACACGGTCCTGACATCATAAATACATGTTGATTGCACAATAGACACCAGAGATACACTGAAACTGATCACACAGTACTGATACCAGATAGGGGCCAATCACACGGTATGGACACCAGATAGATGTTGATCACACAGTACCAACACAAAATAGATGATGATCACATGGTACTGTACCAGAAATACAAATAAGCTGATCACACAGTACCAACACAAGATAGATGATGATCACATGGTACTGTAGCAGAGAAACAAAGAAACTGATCTGACAGTACTGATGGTAGACAGAGGCTCACCACGCAGTACTGACACCACAAACACAAAGACGTGCACCACCAGACAAGATGTTGCCAACCAAGCATACCAGCCGACAGCCTGGTAACCACGGCAGCTGGGTGGAACCAGAAACAGGTGCAGGCGCCTCTCCAAGAGTGCTACCAGTAGTAGGCCTGTCTCCATCACTGCAGTGACGGCAGCGGTGTATGTATAACATGATGAATGGCTTTTAAAAAATGACCGCATTTGATCTCTGCTGAGTTATTGCTCAAACTTTCTCACTCTGTAAAGTGAGGATCAAATATCACATTGGACAGATGGAACAGATGGAACAGATAGATAAGATATCATAGGAATACAGATGAAGAAATAGATATAGACAAATTTGGATAATTTGCTTTAGGGGTATTTGAATAAAATAATTTCTAACATTGCAAAGTTAATAAATACCATAGACATCATACACTATTACCATGATTACTACAATGCATTCCGATAATATTCAAAAGCAATGCAATCATTAAAGAACAATATTGTGATAATTACTAGCAATATGAACATTAATAAAGATCATAAAGCTTATAAATGCATGTATAGACTTGGCTGCATCACACTACCCCTACAGCACTGCAAGGGTATCAGCTTACATAATACTCCTGTTGTAGTTGGTGCACTCTACAAGACTTCAGTACAATTAGTAATCCAGGAAACATACATGTGCTTGTCATTATATATTCTCATTAGTCCAGCATGCACATGTTTGTCATTACCAGTAATCACTCGGCTTGATTAGACACTGCTGGTGTTACAAGCACAGCGGCAGTTTAGTGTTTAGATATGTCAGTAATAACGTGGCCATCTGGGAGAGAACAGTGTGGAATGATGAGGATGTCAAAGAACTAGAACCTAACTGCTAGCTTTTGTTTTTGTTTTTGTTTATTTTTGTGGGAGCTTACAGCCACACATTAAATTGTTTCACTATTATTATAGAATTTGAGTTTGCAGTAGAATGAAACCTGCAACAGAGACATCCTACAGACAATCGAGAGATGTCCTACAGACCAGCCAGAGATGTCCTACAGACCAGCCATAGATGTCCTACAGACCAGCCAGAGATGTCCTACAGACCAGAGATGTCCTACAGACCAGCCAGAGATGTCCTACAGACCAGCCAGAGATGTCCTACACACTAGTGTGACAGACCAGTAGGAGATGTCCTACACCATACACACAATATGAAATAACCCATTGTTTTGCAGCAGAGTGAGTGAGTGAATATGGAGTTTGCAGCAGAGAATACTGTGGGCTACTAACAGTAAAAACATGCAATACCTGACTACTGAACTACAAGGCTGTGGTAACTTGAACCCAGGTAGCAAAGCGCCAAGCGTAAGACTTCCCAGACTGGCATTTCTCCCCGAGGTGCTCTCAGTGGAGATAGTGTTATTACTATAGCAGCGTACACCACAGTGTGGCCTACGCCAAATACATCGTACAGAGATCTACAGATATCTACTGGCTAATGTTACACTCTTAGAGAACCACATCAAAATAACAAGTTATCTATTTTGGGGAAAAAAATACGAGATAGGCAACAGTTATGATCGGATTTAGGAGGATGAGGCTCATGAATTTTGTACCTTTCTAAAACTGTAATAACTAAATCAAAATAACTGGAATTATCTGTGTTCATGAAAGACTTGCTGTTGTAAACTTATAATAAACCGACATCTTCGACTTCAAATCTGGATTAACTCTTACGTATACAGCATTATCCAAAAATATTCTCCTCGTCTTTATTAATCCTAAACCGCAAAATGATTCTCCTATGAATACATCTATGTTGGATGATAATTTGACACCAGTAAGACAGCACGACACAAGCATGGTCATTCTTCAGCCAGAGCTATTTTTTCAATCTTACATCCTGACGACATCTTCAGCTTCCTATATGGCATCTGATTGTGCTGAGAGAAGTCGGCAGCACAGTGTGAGGAAAGTAGAACCTCCAGAAGCTCCCATGTGGACACTCAGTATTTAAACAATCACGGTGGGACAATTGAACAACAACTAAACTAGAAAAAAAATGACAATTTAAGACGTTGCCTCAACATTTACTGCGTGTCTAAAATTTGTTTGATATTTGCTTAAACAGAAGTCAAGACGACGTAATATTTGAATTAGGAGTTAAAGGATAGGTGCAACTAAAAATAGATTGGAAGGGAAGTAGTATATATCTAGATGATAGTTTATTGTTTACCAATAATATTTAAACAATTTCTATATTTACTTTGTAAATGTTCAGCAAGTTAGCGGTGAGATTTCCTTCCATTTTAACAGTATACATGTATGACAAAGCTCTTGTGGGATTGTTTGCTTTTTGGTGGAGGAAAACCTGCAATAACTAGCAGGTACATTAACGGCCATGACCCATTGTATAGACAAGGAAGATAGCAACCAGTATGTTAATCATGCGGGAATGACACAGTATCAGCACTCTCCATCGAGACTAAATTGGATTCAAAATAACAACTGCTTTAGCAGCACCATACAATTTGTGTTCATTGTCGTACTTTCCAGCTTCCAATATGGCACCCGATGTCATTGGTCAACTAACCTGAATTCCACCAACTTCCTGTACTTGTCAATGGATGCTACAAGATTTGCAGACTTTCTCGATGGTCGTGAGCGATTCATTTTCTTAAATCGTACAATCCAAAATAAATATAATATCTCCTTTAGGCTGTAAGTTTCTGTTCACAGTGGCTTGACAGTTTGTGTTAAAGATGCTACTCTTGTAGTGCTTCTCTTCTATGCACAGCTAGTGTCAAGCGGTCTTGTATACCAACAAGTCTGACAATAAGTGCTAGTGTATTCATCGGCCTGACAGGAAGAACGTTGTTTCAGTTTCCTATGTACTCTCAAGTGAACTTCCGATATGCTGGTGCATGAATCATAATGTATTGTCAACTCGACACAGATTGGCAGCTCGACTCTGCGACAGGATGAGCGTAGATGAACGAGCTTTGCAGACAAAGATTGGCAACATGGATTGAAGGTAATATCTGGATGTAAATTAATTTGTTGTAAAATGAAATTATGCAATCTTGAAGTTGTGTCATAATTAGGAGGACATAGAACCTGCAGGTAATAGGTGTCACAGGAAGATCTAGAAGACCTTGGAGTCACATGAAGACCTTGGAGTCACAAGAAGACCTTGGAGTCACAGGAAGACCTTGGTGTCTGTAGGAAGACCTTGGAGTCACAAGAAGACCTTGGTGTCTGTAGGAAGACCTTGGAGTCACAAGAAGACCTTGGTGTCTGTAGGAAGACCTTGGAGTCACA
>JAVCKZ010096636.1:0-11288 GCA_034780755.1 Lepetodrilus elevatus | reverse complement strand
ACGACCTTCGGGTATCTTCTCCCCGGACCCTTCTCTCCAGCCATGTTGTCTCCCCCCCCAACCCAAAACCCCCCGCCCACCCCCGCCCCCTCCCCGTCTACCATGTAATGCATTTACTTTTGTGTACCCCGCAGCTAACTTGTTAATGCTATTTATAGCCGGCCCTGATTTCTGCAGATAAACCTTTTAGTATTTGACCAATTCAGGTGTAAGTGATCGCAGCTATTTGAACTTGCTGACTGGGGGTTGACATCATCAATTTATGGGAGCTCTGAAGGGAAAAAAGGCGTTCTTTATGATCTGGTCTTTTGTGGGGAGTTTTAAGTGATGTTTTATGTTTGAAGTTTAGAATGTTAAGCATCTTGCTCTATTCAGGAATCTATTTAAAGATGAATAGTGAAATACATTTGAAACTTGATTAAAGTTGACAGAATGTATTCAATTTGGAGTGAGGTTTTTTTAACTGTACAGGCCTCAAAGTTACAATTTTTTCCAAGGAGCCATTTGGCTCCTGCATAGCCAGAAACACTTAAAATAGGTGAAATATTGGTTGCGAAATTAGGTCGCCATGGCTCCCAAATTGGTCTCTAAATTGAGGCCTGTTAAACAGCCATCAATAATTAAGCGTAGTGCATTATCATGTGGTAGCCCGCGTATATGTGTTAAATGTTATTACAGGGTTCGCAATTAACACTCGCCCCCTCACCCGGGCCATTTCTCCCAATGCTAAAGGTATCCTAAGGGCGAGTAGAAATTCATAACAGTTGTTATTTGTATCACTATTCGGGCGAATTTTAAAGTTAGTTATCATCCCTGTTATCATAGTAAAGTCTTTCTGCGTAAACTTTCAACAAATTTTATCAACAAATTTATCAAATGTCATTTTATGTTGCTGCAATATAATTAGCACTATGAACATGTCGAGCCTAGATTTGACATAAAAAAGTATTATACTATAGCCAAATATACACAGCTAAATCAGTAACTTACCGCTACTCTATGATGTTTTGAATCGTCGCAAATAGGTGAAAGATTCCCGCAGCGATGTTAAACTCCATATTCACTCACTCATGATGTTTTGAGAAATATGAATTGTGATCGTCTATATGGGTCTCATTGAAGTGTCCATGTATGTTAATCAGACATTGGTGGTCATGCAAAGCACTGTTCTATCTTTACCATTGTTTCATTTAATGATTGATATTTAACGCTTGAAGTCATTTTATTTTTCAGTATTCAGGATTCCAGCAAACTGCAGATAAATGTGTTGTTTGTGGTCATCTAATTATGGAAATGGTGAGTGCTTCTGTCCATAATGAAGTGAAGTATTTTCTAACAATATTGTTATTTATTTATATTTGGTCGTGTTTTGCAACATGTAGCAACTACTTTTGACAACATTTCAATATACATGTAGTAGTTGTAAAACAATGACTTTTCAATATAATTCAGTAAGAAATATAATTGTGAAAATGTTTGAGATCTTGACGACCAGGGAAATAATGCATTACACATATTTTCTTCAGATCTTACAAGCTATGGGCAAGTCGTACCACCCGGGCTGTTTTCGATGCTGCATATGTAACGAGTGTCTGGACGGGGTGCCCTTCACTATTGACGTGGACAACAAGATCTACTGCGTGGCGGATTATCACCGGTAACAGACCACCCGTACCTGGCCTGTAGTACCCGCTCGTCATCATGCTAATTTCACTCGCTACCTTGCCATTCATATTCTCAATTCATTATCATAATGCTAATTTCTGGCACTATTGTATTTCACATGAACACAATGAAATACAATAGACCTCGCATATACCGGCCTCGGATAAACCGGACACTCGCCTATAACAGACTGAATCTGAAGTCCCGGTCCCGTCTAACGCCGAAATTGTGATGTGTTGTTTAGTTGAAATTTTCAATTGTAGTTAGTAATTTTGCTAGATTTAAAAAATGTTTGTTTATAATATCGTGGTTTAGGGTAACACCAGAAGTTGACTATTTACAGTCAATGCTAATTGTGTGTGTGTTATTTTTCAGAGTATACGCTCCAAAATGTGCTGCATGTGGACAAGCCATTACACCGGTTGACGTGAGTAGAACATTGAATTTTGTATTTTATTTAAATGCTGTAAACATTTCTGACATTAATAGGATGCGCAGTCTGTACTGTGGCAATGGAGTTATCCCCCTTGGTCTGTCGCCACCAGCAGATGCTCGCAGGCTTACTGCAACATTCATCACTACAGATGTTGTGTGTCTTCTGTGACAAAAGAATTTTGATAGCGTCTCTAAACCTGTATGAACAAATAAAATATATAAATGCTGTAAATCTATTTGCAAAAAGTCGCAAAATTTAGATATTTTTATCATAATTGTGCGTATCGTAGATATTTTCAGTGGTCTTTCCAAAAGAATAGCCTATATTTATTATTTTACATTATTATTATTATCTAGATATGTTTTTGAATGATAATTTTACAATTTGTAGAGCATAATAATCTGTTGAGTAGAGTTTTATTATGTTCTAATAATGTTTATTAGCTTTTGGTGTTTTCATTGATATAAATTATGAATAAATTCCAATCGTGAATCTAACTACAGGGTACAGAAGAGACAGTTCGGGTAGTTTCGATGGATAAGGACTTCCATGTGGATTGCTACCATTGCGAGGTAAGAGTTATGTCCCTTGATGAAGCCTTTCACCAAGTTACCAACATTGCATATCTATATTATATCTATTACTCATGTATACACTCTCTTGTATACACATATTCTTCCTAACTAACAATACGGAAATGAGATGTCTCCAAACTCATACGAGATAGTTATATTTATTTTTGTAAATGACTGGGAAATCACGAATGTATATATCTTTATATAAATTATAATAATAACGAACAAAACCAAAAGTTTGGAGATCATCTCAACATCATCCTCTGTCACTCATGTAATATATGGTTTAGTCTGCGTAGTATGCACACAGATATTTATATGTATAAATAGTTAGTTTTGTAATAGCTAGTATTGTACATTGATTGATACATGGGCATGAGGTATAGGTGCTATAAATGGTGCTGCAATTTGTAAGATGTCGTGAAGCAATCGTTTTGTGAAGCAATGCTAGTTATATGTACCAGTATGTAAAGACTGAGGAATGTTTATGAAGACTTAATGCATTGATAAATATTAAAACTACTAGCAGGTCTATGGTGTAGTATGTGATCTCAGAATGTATCATAGAAGATGCATCTCTAAGTATGTTGTTTAATATTCATACTCAAAAATTGCATTTAATTGACAAAGGGGGGTCGGGTGTGTGTGTTGCAGACATTGTTATAGAAATTCGACTTCGTTAGCCATTATGGTAATGAAATTTCACTTTACAAGATTATACTTTTCTTTCAGAAAAAGAAAAAGCAAAGACTATCGTATATACAAATTTAGAACACGTAGGGCTAATACTGTTACATTAATTCAGCTTATCCCCCCCCCCCCACCCATGTTAGTTTTTGTAGAGATTAGCTTTTGATGAATAAAATCCTAATACTTTTCACATTTACTGCCAAGTTTAACCTCGCTAAGTTAACACAAGTCATGCTGCCAGTTCTTTTGCTATTTTTATATTTATACGCTTGTTTAACATGTTTAAGTCATTAGTTATTTCTGACAAGTTTTTAACAATATAGGAATCCGCGTTCTCACTTTCTATGTCACATTGTAATGACTTTCCTAAATCCATTTATGGAACTTCAATATTTCAGCATTTGACATCTATGTATTCACGTACACTTGTGGAATAATTGGGTGAAATGGGCAAGGAAAATGTTTACTATAGAATGTACAGTGAACCCTCGATATTAAGCTGACTTTGGGGACCATTATGTGCCTCACCACCATACCCCAGCGTGATAGTAATATGTAAATTCTCAAGCAAAGCATCATAGTATTAATAAATTGTCAGAAACTTATGTTACGTATTGCAATACAAAATTTAACAAAAGTATCTTTTAAATACGTTATTGTTACTTCTCTAGAGAAGGTATCAGTGATAAAACAAAATCTTAGAATGCTTCCTTAGAATAACCCGTAGAATGTATTGCTTTCTCATGTCATCCTAGATTTGTAGTCTAGTCTATTTATCATTTAGCATCCATTCATCCTGATTTCATATCGTCATCTTTCGTTTCCTTTTTTTCAAACCTATATTTCTTGTGATTAACTCCCTCCATGCTGAAGGCAACGGAGATGCCCTAAAGAGCATTGCCTGTGCCTAATCCAGCAGGGAGAGGGTTAAACATGTTTTTGTTTTTTAAATTCATTTATTAATTGAAAATATAATCATTCGGTTATTTAGTTTATTGTGTTCCATGTAAATTAGATAACATCCTAGTTGGTAGATGTGTTTAATGTGAATTTTTATTTCGCTTCAGATATTTTAAATTAATTATTGTGTACCATGTAAATTATCTAAGATTCTGCTGTAGATACTAGATAGTAGGATATAGAAATATTCGATGTGAACTTTTATTTTGCTTCCTGCTATTCACAGACTAAAGAAAAGCACTGACCGTAAGACACCTGTATGCCAGTTATGTTCTGAATCCAACAGCATGCATTTAGCCTCCACGAGAAGACGGTTTTTGTCGACTTTTGTTTATGCTTTATTTAAAAAAATATTATTTTAGTCACCGGAGCGAATTATTTGAGTATGCTGGCTTTCCTTCCTCTCTGACTTACCTTTCTTTGGAGTGAACCCTCCCGTAACCAGGGCGATGTTTCACGGATAACCAACCAAGATAACTGTACTTCTTAGTAGGTGTAGAGTAAAATAGAGAGAAAATAATATGTGCATCCTCGAAACACATATTTGTAAAGGGGAAAGTATAGTGTTGTTTTATGATATTATGTACGATTGCATGATGAGCTATGAGATATAGGGCGAGCTATGAGATATATGGTGAGCTATGAGAGAGATATATATGAGATATAGGGTGAGCTATGAGATATAGGGTGAGCTATGGGATTATTAGTGAATATAGATTTGAGGATAGGGTGAGATTGTGGGTGAATATATGGTGAGCTATATGAAATACTGTATATGAGAATACTGTGAGTGATAGGAAGTGTATATGTGAGCATTTAGTGAGCTATGAAGTTGTCAGAGAGTGAGCTATAGGAAGTGTGTCAGTACCAGCCGGTGTATTCCCGCCGCGACGTTAAACATTAATTCAATCAATCAATCAAAAAACCAGCCGGTGCTTGCAGGTTTACTGCAACATTCAGCTCTGTGAATGTTGCAGGTTTCCTCCTGCCTCAAACTTGAAAGTGACTAAACTATAGGAGGTATATAAGATGAGTTATCTAGAGGATGTGTGATGGGAATTACACAAGTATACAATGGGTATTGGGTGAGCTGTGAGCATAGGGTGAGCTATGAGGTATTGTATGTATAATATAGTGAGCTATTGGAAGGATGGCTAGACAACATACAAGTAGATCTATAGCATTTCTTGCTCGTCAAAGTGAACCAAGTTTTGCTGAGGTTTTCTTTTCATTCCACCACTGTCACTGGACACATTTCTGCCATCTATAAGAAAACATTTGTATGAGAAACTGCTTAATCACAGCATAGACTTGGCTCGGACTGCATGGACTGACAGCTCAACACTGCATGGTTGGATTAACTATCAATAAAATAGAGATTTGCTTATGAAATGTTTTCATGGTTTTGTCAGTGTGCTAACTCAATAACAATTAGGCTGTAGACAAAGGTATTTTGGTGTACGTTCGATACGTATGTTGGTGTACGTTGGATATGTATTAAAAACAAACTAACTTGTATGAAGCAGCATCTTGACCGCTACCTGTTCCGAACTTCCAGTTGCATCGCGCATGGCTGGAAAGATTCCTACCGTCATGTAAAACAATAAATCAGACACTCATTCATTTGACATGGATGTAAAATAGTCGTATTAATATTTGACCAAGTAGTAAATGAATATCGTATTAATATTTGACCAAGTAGTAAATGAATATCATATTAATATTTGACCAAGTAGTAAATGAATATCGTAAGTTTGTAGGAGATGAAAATTCAATTCAACTATTACAGGTTGAATTTGAAATATTTGCATTTCGAATTGAATTGAATGCATGTCACATAATTCACAAAAATCTCGTACCAGTCATCTGGGTGGGAATCATGTTTTTTGTCATTTTCTGTCATAGTAAAATGATGGTGCGCACCTCGCATACAGACTACAGTACAACCTTTTTCAAGAAAATCATGCCAGGATAACATGATGAAAATAAACATTCTAATAAGAACGATCCTTTTTATAATTATGTTCCCACTTACTGCTTTTGTAAAAAGCCATATTCTGTACTTTTAAATCATTCGAGCCGCTTGGTAAATAAAAAGGAGGAATGTGAAGTCATTTGTATGTAAACTGATCACACGAGTGCCTGTGAAGTAGCGTTTCCTTCCCGGCCTGACCCCCCACTTCTCATTGTGTTCACCTATCTGTGGAAGAATGTCTCTTGCATTGTGTGTGCCCATCTTTAGCCGTCAATCCTAGTAGGACGATAGTGATAACAACCCAGATAGCTACAACGTGGAAGAAGATTATCACTGTTAATACCTGTTGCTATCCATACTACAGATTTCTTTACCAGATCCATTACATATCACGGAATGTACGAACAAATTGAAGGCTTATTTTTATGTAATCCTATATATATCGCAGAATTTACGAACAATTTGAAGGCTTCTTTTTATGTAATCCTATACATATCGCAGAATGTACGAACAAATGAAGGCTTCTTTCATTGTAATGCATACGTTCAATTATTTTTCTCTAGATTAATGGGAGAAAAATTAATGCAAGTGTTGTTATTTTATTTCTTCTGTAAAAGATTTGTAAATAATAAGAGACATTTGTGTTTCAGGACTGTGGTATTCAGTTAACAGACGAACCTGATAAGAGATGCTACCCGCTGGAAGAGCACCTGTTCTGCCGGAGCTGCCACATCGCGCGTCTGAACATCCAGTACCCTAACGAACAGTTCTACATCGACCCGCTGACGTTCAACATCCAGAAGAAGACGGACCGACGTGGGAGCGCCAGCAGCATCAACATCGCTCCCTCAAGCTACGCCGCTGTGTCCATGCACACCGGCACCATCCCCATCATCAACTCCGCCCCTCCCAGGGGAGGCAACACCGGCGGCACCCCCATCATCAACTCCGCCCCTCCCCGGGGAGGCAACACCGGCGGAGGGGGGATGCATAACGGTGATCACAATTTCGACCAGTTGGCCCCCCCGCCGTATCATCCCACCTACCAGCTGCCAAACGCTCTCCCCCCCAAGCCAGGAACACAGTATCACATCACAGACTTGTAGCACGCTAACCAGTATATATTTATTTTAATACATCGCGTGATCGCCGTGGAACAAAATCGATGTGTTTTGTAAGGACGCTTGGCTTGTGACGCTGTGTCAGTGCGTGTGTTGGGTGTGTGAAACCTGCGGGTTAACCCTGGTTTTACAGTCACGTCAATTCCAGGCATGACATTACGGAAAGACGGAATTGTCCTATGACATGGTCCTGCCACGTCACAGCCGTGAATGTGGCTGTAGTAAGTTATCTTTGAAACTGTCTCAGAACTCTTGTTTTTCACACAAAAACTCTGCATATTTCGACATATATATGAGGATATGTGGACCCTGAAGAAGATGTGATGTGACTTTTTGTTTTCTGACTTCCGATGGTTGTGCTTGCTTGTCAGTTTAGGGTTTATTTTTTCCGCTGTGGTTTTGCTTGTGTATAAATCCCAATAACCATGTCTTTCATAGGTGCAACTTGGTCAGAATCTCCTCCTATATTACACCAGTAAGCGACGGCGACTGTTTACATAGGTATAGAACTGAATATCAATTCTGTGTAAGCTATACAGTGCTATGGACTTCCTGCTATGTATAGCAAATGTTAATGTTACACTTCAATGTCGTAGCAAGTGTTAATAATGTTACACTTCTATGTCGTAGCAAGTGTTAATAATGTTACACTTCTATGTCGTAGCAAGTGTTAATAATGTTACATGTCCAATTATTGTCCAATTGCTGGTACAATTATTCTATGAAACTTATTCATATAATTTTCCACATGTTTTTGCAACGAGTCAATGCATTTCCATTCTTTGCATAATGTTTCTTAAGACCTGTTACTGGCGACTAGTCTCATGTGGAACTAGCCGCTAGTCTCGTGTGGAACTAGTCACTAGTCTCATGTGGAACTAGTCACTAGCCGCTAGTCTCATGTGGAACTAGTCACTAGTCTCATGTGGAACTAGTTACTAGCTGCTAGTCTCATGTGGAACTAGTGACTAGTCTCATGTGGAACTAGTTACTAGCCGCTAGTCTCATGTGGAACTAGTCACTAGCCGCTAGTCTCATTTGGAACTAGTTGCTAGTCTCACGTGGAACTAGCCGCTAGTCTCATGTGGAACTTGTCACTAGCTGCTAGTCTCATGTGGAACTAGTCACTAGTCTCACGTGGAACTAGTCACTAGTCTCATGTGGAACTAGCTGCTACTCTCACGTGGAACTTGTCACTAGCCGCTAGTCACTAGTCACTAGTCTCACGTGGAACTAGCCGCTAGTGGATATTTAGGGTTCCAAATCAGTTACTCTGCTTCATAGTGCGTTGCTTTAGTAGATCGACGTAGAGAAAACATAAGCTTAGTAGTGCAAGATTGATCATTATTCAGAATGTACAAAAACACAGATCAAAACATATTTATTATTTTAAAGTTGAAATGAGTATATTTAAAGGCTGCTTAAAATTATTTTAATGATGCTCAGGTTATTTTTTTCTCAAATTTCCTTTTTTAATTGTTCATACTATAGTGTTTTTTTCTCATTCTGTACATTAATTTCAATGTATTTAAGTAATCTAACGAGCGAACATGAATAAGCTTATCCCGCCATACAAATGTTATGCAATTTATTTATCAGTATTGTGCGCTAACGTGCTGGGAAGATTTTAAAAGTTAGAATATGAGGACGATGTAATGTTTCGAGTCGTCATCCGTATCTCAGCCGTGTATGTGTTCATCACCATTGTTTATACGACATACCATGGCAGGGACGTCCGTCGCCATGGTTTATCACCATGGTTACGGAAATACATCACCATGGTCACATGTGTACATTACCATGGTTACGGAAGTTCAGTGCAATATCAAAGATTATTTATTTATCTCAATTCTGTTTCACTGCTTCGTCGGTTGGTGTGTTGCTATGGTAACAAGTCTAGTTCTGTCTCGGTATTGATCATAGTGGGGATGAATTTAAATTTATTATTACATGTATAATATTATATGATGATTTTATCATCTAGTATTGGTGAAAGATTTCCACAGTGACATTAAGCAATAAATAAATAAATATAATGATACATATACCGTAATTACTCTAATAATTCGAACCCTCTAATAGTTCAAAAACCTAAATTAATTGCCAATTTTTATTTTATTTCTGAGCTTAAAAATACGAACATGATAATTTATTTTTCAAATCCTAATTTCTAATTATTATTTTTTGTGTCTTACTTTGTTTTATTTATTTAATCCTTCATTTATTTACCATTTTATTTACAACAATATTTTGTATTTTAATTTGGTTGTCCCTAATTATATGAACACTGATCATGTTCAATTTCCCTATTTTCCTAATAATTCAAACATCTACCGGTACAAATCTAATTATTTTCTCCTGTTCAAATTATTAGAGTAATTACGGTATATAATGATACACTTATCATGTTGAGAAAGAGAGAGAAAAAAGTAATAATTATAATAATAGATGTATATTTACAAAAGGAATAGTTTATGAAGGTATGGAGAAAAACAATTTTGAGAGAGAAAAAATATTAATACATGCATCACGTACTTGATCTGCAATTACCAAACATTGAAAATATTTATAGCAAGTTTCTACCTTAGAAGCATGGACAGAACTATTTTTATATTGTAGGGATGTTTGAAAAATGTGTAAAACAATGTGAACGAAGTCTTCCTGTTATGTGATTCAATTTGAGCTGCAAATCAATGGAATTTGTCTTGTTTTCATGTAGTATAGTGTATTATTAAAATCAAATAAAATGTTATCATCGAAATGAAAGCTGTATACCATATTTAAAGAATTATATATTTGGTGTTGTTATGTGGTGCCAAAGTTTTTTATAAGACTTTTCTAAGCTGCTTTCTACTAACTTTTAAGAAAAGCTTGTACTAAAACCTTAGTATTTCAGACTGGGAATATTGAATAATTTTAGTTGAGCAAATTTGAGATGAACATATTGCCTTGCAGTTCCACGTGGCCATTTTGTACTGTGAAAATACATGTTCTTCACGATCTATAAGCTGTCTACTACAATATGTTAAGGTAGTTAAAAGCAAAAGGTGATGCAAAAGAGACTTGTTATAACGAGGTGCCATATAATGAGGGAGGACTGTATAGTCAGGTGATACATACAATACCCAGTCATTGTTAATTTCTCATTCTAATTTATACCTGAGTACCGGTACCTACCATTCCTGTAAATGTCTCATGCTTCTGTGTCATTGTATATACCGACATTGTTACGTACACGGATGTTCGATACATCGTGTGAGGTTTACAGCATACATGGTATACAGTGTGCATGGTATTTATCGTATATGTTCTACATTTTACGTATATGTTTTATGTCATGTACATTGTATGTCATATTATGTCATATTTGTGTATACTTTATCATTGATCATCTATGAATGCACTTGATGCAGTGTATATGATATGCAATGCACATTGTTAGTAGTATTCAACATACTTCCTACTATGTATACCGTACTCTATACGCAGCATGTCTCGGCATTCACATAACAAAACAATGACAATAGATTTAAATCCCAAAGAGACAAATTTACTTAGAAACGGACGTATTTCGTGTAACTGGAAACAGATTAATACAGAATTACGAGCAAGAGAAACATTTCTTTTGCAAAGTTAGATAATTGTAGTGCTGTTCAAGTTACGTTTACCCACCAAGATCTGCAACTAGGATAGGTGACGTGCGTTGCCTTTGAAGCATTTTGAATTGAGTGCTGTAGTTTGTATACTACAGACACTTGTCCTAGTAATCTGTGCACACATCAGGTCAGCTGTCCTAGTAATCTGTGCACACATCAGGTCAGCTGTCCTAGTAATCTGTGCACACATCAGGTCAGCTGTCCTAGTAA
>JAVCKZ010096626.1:0-10065 GCA_034780755.1 Lepetodrilus elevatus | reverse complement strand
TAGGAGCCAGGACTTGGCAACCATAAGCTTAAGAGGGATAGGAGCCAGGACTTGGCAAACATTAAGAGGGATAGGAGCCAGGACTTGGCAACCATAAGCTTAAGAGGGATAGGAGCCAGGACTTGGCAAACATAAGGACCTGAGAGAGATAGGAGCCAGGACTTGGCAAACATTGAGAGGGATAGGAGCCAGGACTTGGCAACCATAAGGACCTGATAAGTAGAGTTTACTGCCATTAATTGTGCAAGAAGAATGCTCACCGACTTCTACCACCATGCTGTGTGGCAATGTTATACTGTTAGTTTTAGTTTTTTTGCAGTTTCAAAAGAAAACTTTGTCACGTATGGGTGAAAGATTCCTGCTTTGACATAAAACAATAATTCACTAACGCCAACAGAAAACAAATTTATTTATTTTCTATCATACGTTTATTTTCGGAGAATTATTTAAATATAACTAACATGGATTAATTCTACATTAATATCGCTACCAGCAGCTTGTTCATAATAGATACTGATTTACATGTTTACTTTGCGATTCAAGTTATATAACTTTTATCATCATTGCGGCTATTCACTTGTGTTCACCCCGTGTTCTGCCAGTTCATGATAATAACATGTTAATAACGTGAAGCACTGAAACATTAGGAACAGTGCTGTAACACAGTCACATGCACACATGGCAAATGCTGACCAGATAAGAGTAACCCTGAAATTTGATCCTGTAAATATCTAGTTTAAACGGCTTGACCGACCTGGTCACTTCATGGACTGGCCAGATTCTATTAGCATTAGGCTGCAGCCTATGTAAGTGTGTAGATAGATGCATAACCGTTGACCTTTGACCAGTGCGGCTGGTGCTGGGATAGGGTTGTCCACATTTGGTGGACACATTTGGTGGACACTCGCTGATTGCTGGTCGTGCTATGGCCATAAACCAATTTACATCTCTGTTCCAATGTTTGACTCCTTAATCATATATTAGCATGGTTAAAAGTTGAAAATCTTTATGGTATTTGATAGTGACAGCTGTTAATAAATTATAATGGTACCCTGACATCTGTGAACATGGCTAAAGATTGAGCCATAACATAATTGATACAAAAATTCATTAAAATGCTGAACACTGAACTTACATTCAACCTTGAGGACTAGTATAATTATGGACATACATTTTATGAGTCTGCTGGATTAGGCACAGGCATTGCTCTTGGAATTTCCAGTTGCCTACAGTATGGAGAGAGTTAAAAATAACATTTTAAAAGGGTTGTTAACCTGTTAACATGTGAATTATTAATGACATTTGGTCCAAATTAGATCATAGATGGTGTTCTTTCCCATGTCATTTATCCCCCAACATTATTAGCCATGTTCTTCTAGATGAATGAGGCCGATGAAACCAAGGGTCCCGTTGCACAAAACAGTCGTAGTTATGAGTTCTGAGCAATGAGCCCCAGGGTATCGTTTCTCGAAGCTCTCTTAGCCGCTAAGGTACCATGGCACTCTCTTTGCCAATAGCTAATACATTGCTAAGAGAGTGTTATGGTCCCTTAGCGGCTAAGAGAGCTTCGAGAAACGATACCCAGGTCCTTAATGGTTCTTGGAAATCTGTCTACACAACATTTATCTATTGATAGTTTTCATGACAACTGGGTCTTCAGGGGGGACAATAATGCAGAAATACTTCTATTTCACTCATAGATCAGATTAAGATGAATATCCACCTTTTTGAAAAGCAGAATAAAGAGCCATTTCACTCGTGAGAAATATACGAAAAGGTGTTTTCTAAAGATCAGAAAAATATGTTTTCTATAGATCAGATTAAGATGAATATCCACCTTTTTGAAAAGCAGAATAAAGGGCCATTTCACTCGTGAGAAATATACGAAAAGGTGTTTTCTAAAGATCAGAAGAAAAAATATATGAATATCCACCTTTTTGAAAAGCACAATGTAGGGTCGTTTCATACGTCAAGCTGACAAAATTGAATTAATCACCAATCCCCCCCCAATCCCCCACAGTCCCTGTGCAGCAGGGGATCCCACTGAAATCTATTTGAGGAAAATTAACTTAAAGCCCAAATGGGTGATGTAAATTTAAAACAGATGCCTGCTGTCTTGTTTGTGCAGTGGTTTATTGGATATTTATCTATACCTTTGCCGACATAAACATTGGAAGACTGCCAGATCCCTTGGATATGTATGAAAAAGCACTTTGCATTACTGGCTTGCTTAGAAACTTGTGCGTTGAACATTTATCTGGACTGCTGCACTGGAGTGCACATATAAATTTACATGTCAGTTGTTTGCTGATTAATGGCGAGGTACTATCTCTGGAGTTAAGCAAGATGTCTTCCAGTTGAAAGTAAGCGTAATCTGATAATGTGAATTGAAAGCAGCTTTAGAAGTTCACTATAAATGTCGCCAGCCGTCATCACAGTGATAACAATCTAGGAAGCGTATTACTGCTCAGTCTGTGAGAACAGAGAATTGTAAACTGCATGTAATCTTGGGCAGTTAGGGAGGTGTTTTGATTGTTAAATGCCATTTCCATCATTATTGTTAAATCTTAAAGCTTAGACATTAGATCACTAATGCATCAGCATGATATGGTTGTCATTGACCCTAGTTCTAATTAAAACTTCAATTATTGTTTATTTATCTATTATTTTTGTCATTGTTGTTTAGAGCCTCTTTCAAGATATTTTTACAAGAATTAGTATACCAAGGTCCATACCACAAAGCTGAGAGAGAGAGAGAGATTAATTATTTAATTAATTAATTATATATCCCCCATAAAAATACTAATTCTCTAATCATTTATTTTCAGATTCGTGAGCTGAAGAACAGGCTGAAACACTTTGAAGGTGCATACCACGATGCTGAGAGAGAAAACGCCATCTTCCGAGATGAATTTAAACGACAAGGCATAAATGTTTCCGACCTACTACAGAGCAAAAAGAAATACTTGGGATACAACGGAAGCACAGTTGAATCTGCCACCAGAGTCGTCGCTCCCGAGAAAGTAAATGGCCTCTCAAAACACGATTTCCCGTCGTTCCGACATCCCAAATGTCTCCCCCCAAAGAAGGAACGCGAACACTTGGTCGACTGAACTCAAACACAAAACTAGTACAGAGACAGACATACTTGCACTTGTACTACGGTAGTTGCGTAGAATTTGGGTGGCAACAGTTCAGCTCTGTACTGTGTAAATGTTGTCAATATCAAAGGCTGTGATGATTATTGTGGAACCTGTCATCCCTGTGAACCAAACTGGACTGTGCTATAGAAGGTGCCAGGTACCTTTCCATTGTGGTACAGAGGGATGATGGAGAAGGCTGGACTAAATGCTGAGTTGTTAGGTCTTTGTTGCCTCCGTAATTGTGATGTGTTTGGTATTTATACACTTCTTGTGTCTTAATAACTTGTATTGTGTGCTAGATTATCGCTGAAGGTGTAGGTTTTTAAAAAATGGCAAACCTTGTGTAATTCTATGGACTTTAGTTTGTTTTACGGGTCACATTTTTCCTTACATATTCTTCATTTGAATTGTGTATTTATGGTGCTACAGCCTGTTTGTAAGTTTTGATAAATTATGTGGTTCTAGCTGTAGCATGGTCACCAGTATTGGCATTCAGTTAGTTTTGATAAATTATGTGGTTCTAGCTGTAGCATGGTCACCAGTATTGGCATTCAGTTAAATAGGCAACGCTGCATTGAACGTCGACAAACGAGTTGAACAAATATATTATTTAATTGATGATGCAAACTTCCCGACATTTCTGTCGCCCAGGCTAGTTACATCTTCTACATCGTCTGTGAAATGTCCTGTATACGTGTTGAGCAAGTAAACCAATGTCTCCTGTAGGACTTGGATGTCTTCCTAGTTTATGTTACACTATATATCCACAGTAAGGGCAACATTAGTGCTATATTTTTGGTCTGTTCTGTCGTTGTTAAAATAATGATTACAAATTCAGAAATATTGATATTATTATCTGTACCGTTAACGTTAATATTCATAGAAATAATACTAGTCAAAACTATGTTCAATGCTGGAGCAGAACAGGTTGATCGCGATTATTTGTCCATCTTTTGTGCTGTGCGTAGACATATTTCTTATGTAATACATCCATTTGGCTTGTCCATCTTTTGTGCTGTGCGTAGACACATTTGTTATGTAATACATCCATTTGGCAACTCTTTGAAGGGCTCTCCAGTGTTGGTGACGCCTTTTTAAAAATATATATATACATATAAACTATTTCATGGCAGCTTTTTGCAATGTTATAAGGTTCAGATAAGCAAACACTTTAATTAATTATCTTGTTACCTGTACAATATGCAGGTCATTAATTCTTCAATTACATTGTCAGTTAATTTTGGATACAGACATTTTGGAAATTTACAGAATGATAGCTTATCTCAAATGGCAGCAAACTATGATCATTATGTTGGTGACAGTCACAAATCTACTCCCATATGTATATTAGTATAACTGCAAGACAACCATTAATGCATTGTACCCTAGGCTTATATATATTTAATAATTATAATAAATGTTAAGGAAAAACATTATTTAACAATCGATTCTGGTGTATATTACATCTGTAGATATCCTTTAGATTACGTATAGGGGAAACATTGCTTATGATTTTGACATAGGATAGAGGTAAAGAAATTAATTAATTATAAATATGTAATTATGTCCATCATAAAAAGCACAGGTTTAACATTGTCATGTTTTCTATGTCATGTTTTCTATTATTTCTTTTTTTTAAACTGTTCGTTTCCAACGAATTTGATTTTACATGAAGTTTATCGAGACCACTGGCTGTAATAATTTTAACTAAGATTGAACCAAGATATCACATTTCTTTTGTTTTCTCATATCTTGGTTATTTTACGAGTTTCAAAAGTGTTTTTAGTTTTAAATGTTTAATTTTTCTGTTTACCGTTAACGATACATAATTCATCCGCAAATAATACTGTGCAATTCTAGCTCCTGTTGTGATATGCGTTAAAACCGTTGTACCTCGTACATCATGACACGGCAGTATTACGTTTTATGGTTCATCCAAAGATTATTCCTCAAGTTATTTTTATCAAATATTTGAATCAACAATTTCTTCTCTTTTTTTTTGACAAGGATTTGTGTTTTGAATGAATTGTATCTTTGGTGGGTATTTTGGTCACTCTTTGTCGACTCATATAGTTGCAAGTTGTTAGAGAATCATCAAGTAATAGCAATGTTGACCTTACTCTATTTTATACTAAACGAAATGCTATTGAAAATTGGAAAATATCTAAAAGGTACTAGATGTTAAGTTGTATGCATGCATCATCGAATATTTCACAGATCATTATTATGCTTAGGTATCCCCAGACTTCCAATATTATGCATTATATAGGGCATTAAATAATTTGGATATGAAACTTATTTTCTGGATAATATTGACGATAACTTGTTTACCTGCCATAAAGGCATTTAAAAGGTAATAATTCTTTCATGTTTTGACATTACTAAAAGAAGGAAAACAATTAACATTCCAAATGATGAAATATTTGGCTTGATATTATCCATTAAATAGCTTATATTGGATAAACGGGTATGTATATTTGTCTGTCTCACTTGGTAGTGTTGCTGGGAGACCTGACATAATGGCCAGCATTCGATTTTTGGTAGCTCTCGCCCAAGTGCTGCCTGGTAACAGTGTGGTTAAATGGCTCATTTAATGCATTTAATACATGGTTATCGTTCATCACTTTGTGCGCACATTAAACCATATCAAGTGAATCAGTAAACCTAGAATAAAAATCATAATTGTATTTTAGATAATTTCTTATATCCTACATTATTCCTTTATCAAAATATATTTATCATCAATTCCTTCATGTCAAATTACATCTTCTCAATGGTAGTGAATACATTCATATTTCTTTCCGATAGTAACATAGGATTCGATAGTCATTGTATTTTCCAAATCATCCTTTCTCTTGTCTGGTTCTGTTATTTTCCTTCTGCACAATATTTCCTTGAGTGTATGTCGAGCTATCACAGATGATAGTGCACCAGGCTAGTTTCCATATGTATATAGACCGAAAGATGTAATTATTGTGGGTTAAGTTTTCCATTTGTGCAGCATGCCAAACACCCAGACTTTCTTTCCAAAACACTTAAGATGATTGGCTCCAAAATTTACACACGAAAGCCAGGAAGTAGGAAAATATTATTTGGGAGTGTGGTATACACGGCAAACTCTTACAGCGGAGACGAGACGCAATACAATACAATGAAAACTGGTACCCACCGATGAAAAGACAAGTTTATGTAATAGACATATTTTGGAAACATTGACAAGTGTTGGTTACATGCTATGCAGGCTGTATATATTATATAGAAGCAAGTAATCTGTACAGTGCATGGTTTGACCCCCGTACCTCTCCCATGTTACAACCCATGTTACAATGTGTACTGAGATCAGTACGACCATGTTCTATTAAGTGTGAAATGTGTGCCATACATTTAACTGTGGCTGCTAACTGCGCCAGCTGTGTGTAGCTCTTGTGAACACTTGTGAAGCTCTTGTGAACTCTCAAAGCTCTTATGAACACTTGTGTAGCTCTTGTGAACACGTGTGTAGCTCTTGTGAACACTTGTGTAGCTATTGTGAACTCTCAAAGCTGTTATGAACACTTGTGCTTTTTTTCTCCCCCTGTACATTTTAGTACTGTTGTACTGTTGTTATCGCGTTCACTTTGTGTATACTTGTGCATAGTAAGTACACTGTGGTGCGAAGTACCGCAGGTGGATCTATATGACTGAGTAAATTGTGGTGTGAAGGACCACAGACGGAGATACGAGTACACTGTGGTGCAAAGAACCGCAGTTGGAGCGTGCATCAGACTACACTACTGGTGCAGACAAAGTAGGGCATTCCCAGATTCTTGTCGCTGTGGGAAATTCAAAATCTGTCGAGCATTCATTGTATCCTGATCGTTCCCATCATCAAAACCTTATACTAGTTATTGTCAATCTTTGAAATGTGCAGCTTATTGTTTAGACTCACATTTCTCAATTACCGGTATGTCGAAGCACTGGCTATCGTTATTTATCAATTACCGGTATGTCGAAGCACTGGCTATCGTTGACTACATACATGTTTTATTTCTCTTCTTGATAATCAGTGAAAGGGCATCTTTTCAAAGATTGACAATGTTTCCTACCCCATGATTGTGTTACGTCTATTTATATCCTATAATTGTCTTAGGTCTATTTATATCTCACGATTGTGTTAGGTCTATTTATATCCTATGATTGTTAGGATGCACTGATGTTCTCGTGCTGAGCTGTGCTTTCTGTTCATATTGTTGCAGATTGTACCTTTAACCCTCTCCATGCTGAAGGCTACCAGTGACGTTCTAAAGAGCAGTGCCTGTACCTATTTCAGCAGGGAGAGGGTTAATTAATTATGTCTGGAATGACATCACTAATTGAATGTCCATCAAAGTGTTTAAAATAATTGTCTTTTAAATATAAGTCTCTTTTCGTTGATTCTGAAAAAGATATTCAAGTAGAAAGTGAAAACGTGTGTGCCACCATATTTGTGAACCTTGTTTGATATTGTTAATCTTGTGCAAATATTAGTGTAGTTAATCTGTATTTTGGACGAGGAAATCTTTCAGTGATAAGGTCTTGGTATGCTTATGAAGCTGCTGTTACCAGATACACGGAGACCCTTTTCAAAAAGATGTGTAATATTCATCTTCAATTGTAATACATGTATATCCAATTTTTATATAATGGCTTAATATTTTGTGGAAACTGTCCCAACATGGTCCAAGCAATCGATCCCAACAATACTTCCATATACTAGTAGTCGAACGTTACGGCATATTTTTGGAAAGGGTCTGCCAGCTGGAGTAAGGGTATGATACTGTTACGAGGTTTTGTTCTGGCTCACAGAGTCCAACTTAGTTATGCAACCCTCATTGTAGGCTGAAATATTCAATTATAGACGAATTGTTATCTAGGAGATGATGTCTCAGAAAACATTTGCCATTGGTCATCATCAGAATAGTGGAGAAAATCATATTCAAATTATCAATCAAAGAATCAGATTTAAATTGTCTGGTTTAATAATTACGTTTGTGTTCTGTTCATACCTTAAACTATAGTTGCTACAAGGACAAGATGAAAGAATGGAAGAGTTGTGACATGGTGTATGTTACGATAGTTTACAAGTCATTATGCTGATGTAGTGCCAAAGGTATATATATTATATTACGATGTATATATACACTCATGCTTGATTCAGTGGGAGGGTGGGGGAAAGAATATATCACATTATTATTATTATTATTATTATTATTATTATTGCTATTATCAGTTTATTTTTTTATTTTGAAAATTGTTGAAATCTTGCTTGTTTTTTTTTCTCTATCTATCTCAGTTTTTCTGTTCGAAGTATCACAGATGATATTATATCCTTAAGAAATGTAAAACAGATTTTCGGATAGAACTTAAATCTGCAATAGCAGAAACATGAGAAAGATACATTATGTATATACGAGTCTAAAGAACAACACTAATATTAGTAATGCAGAAGGCATATGTATATAATTTGATTGTTTCAGGAGTAAAAACAAATGTGTGCCATAAGATGGCCTACCGGTGTGGAGAACCAATTGAGGAAAGCGTAAAATAAATTTTGTTTAGGGCTGCAAGAAAGTTGCACCCATGGAATTTGGCCAAATAAGAAGCTCATTGTCTTATGTTCAATGATTATGTTGAGCAATGATGATGCTAATTGGTTTGATTATTATGACCTTCTTTGTCCATTAGTATAACAGCCTAGAGGGCCATTCTTGTATTGTATCTCTCTGGTGTCTAAAGGCCACGTGTCATTTGGTAGTTTTACTGGCTATACATGTAGTTTATAAAGTAAGGAAACAAACGTTTACTGAGGAATGCATTATCGTTTCATTTCATTATCATGCACTTCCATATTTTAATAATGTTGAATAATGTTTAATTACTTTGAATCTTGTATTTTTATTATTAATTTAAAACATACCACCTTTCAAATCAGGAACACCATTAATTCTAAGTATATTATAGGCTTCACATTATGTCCTTATAATTATGCACAAAATTGTAACAAATTGATATGGTCTTTTAGCTGTTAAAAACACTGGGTGTAACAACAAAATATGTAAAAGAAGATAATATAGGTCGGCCCTTGCTGGAGAATTAACTACAATTGCTTTTTGCTCAAAATTGCAATTTTAAAAGTTTACTGTTGTTCCTTCTACCCTGAAAAGAATTGTATCATTAGGAGCAAACAGTTCTGTGATAAAGCAATTCCTAAACTTTACAAAAGATGATTTATGCTAAATAATAGTAAATTACATCAAAATCTGTCTGCATGTTTTTTCACAATCATCTTTTTATTTTATTTGCAAAAGCTGAATGAGTATGCTGCATGTGGGGTTAACGACACCTAGTGAAACTGTGCATCATGTTATTAATCTACTGGCACAGTCTATTACACTGTTGAGGTGGTTATATAGTGTTGTAGTACCCTATTTTCCATATGTAGACTCGTCTGTGAGGTTTGCTTGTCAGCAGAAGTCGCTCCCTCATGTCGAGTTAACTCTAAATCTTTCAGACTCTCTACTTGTTCATTTGTGTCTGTACTTGCTTAAAGATTAAAAAGTGCTATATAATTTATGTCGACTCCTTGTTTGTTGTACAGATACCGCATTGCCACAGGTATAGACAGCTGGTACTGACACTCACTCACACGCATTGCCACAGGTATAGACAGCTGGTACTGACACTCACTCACACGCATTGCCACAGGTATAGACAGCTGGTACTGACACTCACTCACACGCATTGCCACAGGTATAGACAGCTGGTACTGACACTCACTCACACGCATTGCCACAGGTATAGACAGCTGGTACTGACACTCACTCACACGCATTGCCACAGGTATAGACAGCTGGTACTGACACTCACTCACACGCATTGCCACAGGTATAGACAGCTGGTACTG
>JAVCKZ010096615.1:0-11288 GCA_034780755.1 Lepetodrilus elevatus | reverse complement strand
GCTCCAGTTCCGATTAGGTTTGTCGCGTTCCCGGCCTCATTGAAATTATAAATGTCGCTTTCCCGGGCCGACACCACTATACAGGAGTCGGTGCCGCTAATCAAACACAAGCACACATAGTATCGTCATTAGATTAAACTGTTCCGAAAAGTTGTGTAAACCACTGTCAAACGTTGACAGATTTAATTTAAACCGATATTTATTTATTTCATTATATAGAATATTAAATATATATATTTTAATGTTCATTTTCGTGAGACCATATGACATTATTGTGATCTCGTACAATTTTGACAACATGTATTAAACATGTTAAATAACTACTTTAAACATGTATGGTAACAGATTTCTAGAATATTAAATATATACATTTTAATGTTCATTTTCGTGAGACCATATGACATTATCAACATTATTGTGATCTCGTACAATTTTGACAAAATGTATTAAACATGTTAAATAACTACTTTAAAAATGTATGGTAACAGATTTCATAACAGTTTACATGGCTAAATATGTTGATAAATAAATTACTTTATAATCTAATGGAAAGTTGAAAATGGACAGCGGTTGAAAATGGAAGTGGTTTACATTGTTTTTGCAGGTGTTTTTTTGCCATATATTATGTGAAAATATGTAAAATAACATAGTATTTATGAAAGTTTTAACAAATTACCTTGAAATAACCAGTAATAAGAATGCAATTCAAGTAATTTTATGAGAACAAGCACGTATATAGATATGTTTGTGTATCATGCTACTTTGTCTACTAATAACTATGCAAATTAGGGAGCTCTGACCATGTGTGACGTCATGGCGTCTGATGTCATACTACTATTAATAGATGCTACTACTAGTATATGGAAATGGTAAACAAGACGACAATTACGATCGGAAACTAGGTGTGCTAATCGACAGCATTTAATATATGTTTACATTATTTATTTTGCTTTGATGCGCTTATCAACGTGTGAAGTGGTTTACAATTTACTGACCTGTATGTATTCTTACGCATAACCTTAAAATGTCGATTCGCACTTTGACATTTTCTACTTATAGAGAAATATTTAAGCTAACATTAGATGATAAATAAATTATTAACCCCGTGTCTTAGGTATCGTAGATATCCTGCATCTAGGGATAATTTCTATAGATTATCTAAGATTATCCATATCCTATACATGCATGTATACTTCGTGTCAACCGCTTCACGTGTGCGGGTGTGTGTTAGATACGTAAGCCAGAAATGGACACATTGCGACAATTATCCGGACCTAGCTAGGTAATTCCTTCTTGATTGGGTGTTAATGTATCATCTGGAAATCTAACATTGGACAGCGTAAATTAACCGCCGACGTTTGAGCGCTTGTTTGGGATGAAACGTTCCAACCGCGCCGTAACTATAGCCCGGCAAATTGTATTTGTGTATTTGTTTGCATATCTGGATAGCTTTATTTCGAGCTTGTTTTAATACGTTGGTTTATTAATATACATAGATATATTTACATTATTGCTAATTACTACAGCTGTTTATGACAGGGACATACTAATCTCGCTCCCCCTCTCTCGCTTTACCACTACACGCGAACACACGTTAGTATACAGCTGGTGCTTGTAGGGTGACCGATACTACCTGATCGTATCTAGGATTTATTCCTGCCCCACACTGAATCACAGGCTGAAAAACCTGTGGCGTCACCTTAGGCAAGTGGCTTAATTAGAACATGCATCTGTTCACCCAGCTGAGAATGGGTACCCGGAAGGATGAGCTGGACATGTGAATAATAACCTTGTAGCGTCTTGGGTTGTATACTCCCCAGGGAGTTGAGAAGGAATTGAGTGCACATATCCATTGACCGGTGTGATGATGTAGCCCTATGAGTGTGCTTCTGTAGCATGGAGTTTGGCGCAATATAAATGTTGACATTATTATTATATTAATTTGGTAACACAAGGTAACACTACGGTTCTGGGATTGGCCCGGTATGCCTACGGTAGAAAGCAAGGCGTGCACCCACCTCCACGTCAACAGTCAAAGACCGCCTCGCTATTCAGCAGACGAACCTTTCAAGGAAGTTAATATACTTAGTTACAATGCTTTACTCGGGTTATTATCAAGTACAAATACATCTTCCACGACAGATCATGAGAGAAAAGTTATGTCTTAATACCTTTTTGATGTTATTTCCTGCCTGCATTGACGTGTTTTGGGCGGAGCGAATTGTAGCTGTGGGGAGCTAGTAAGCTGTTTTTGATAGGGTTCTGTATAGGGTTCTGTATAGGGTGGCACGGCATAGCCCACACACAAACATCCAGATACAATATTAAAGCGGGAAACGGCACAGAGCGTATTCAGTGGAGTAATTGTCAGACATCTGCTAGCGATGACCGCCGCCTGCAACAACTTCAAGCCGATTACGCGGCCCAAGGTTCTAACGTAGTACAAAGGGGTGCGACATGTTCGCCAGCGAGGCTCTTAGGGGTCGAGAGTCGAACGCGATCAGAGAATCGGCAAGACGGACGAGTGGCGTTTCTCGACAACCTCCGAATTAATGTGACAATTCTAATCTGAGTTACAAAGGAAGACGGTGATGATTATTACTTGGCATAGTCAGATATTATTGACAGTCAGATATAGTACTTGACAGTCAGATAGTACTTGACATAGTACTACAACAAGGATTCTTTGGCAGCATACGTACTGGTGAGATGCGTTTACATTAGCATGAATGAATGTTCTTTATTGAAAGAACAGAAGAGTTTTCTCATGTCAACCTTTGATGGCATTGTTATAGATACGTCATATACATGTATAGCGTAAAATATCTCGCTCCGTCTTGACGCTCATTGTTAACGGGAAATAGCTCTAACGGGTGTTATCTGTTGCTCAGTCTTAGCATATCTCGCTCATGGTTAACGGGCACCACATATATTTCGCCCAGTGTTAACGGGTACCACATATCTCGCTCAGTGTTAAAGGGTACCACATATCTCGCTCAGTGTTAACGGGTACCATATATATCGCTCAATATTAACGGGTACCATATTATCTCGCTCAGTATTAACGGGTACCACATATATCGCTCAGTGTTAACAGGTATCATAATTATTAGCTCGATCGTTCGATGTCTCACATAGGGCCTACATAAGCACTACCAGTACGGACTGGGACCCGTCTAGGCCTGGCCTATGACTGTATTACCTGTCTGGGTCCCCGTGATTAAACCCTAAACCCTGCTACGTGTTTGAATCCCAGGTAATCCTGTTTTGTATTTTAATCTTTTTCGCATTACAGAGGTTACAGCCCGCTGCCTCCATCTAGCGCTATGTGGCAATATATCTCCACTTAACAGTCCCAGCGACCCTGGCGATCAACCGCTTGGCGATTTCTGAGATATGAGACGATGAGATCGTAGGAACATCCGTGCCGTTTACAAATTAATGACTCTCGTCAGTGGAGCAGACAAAACCCCTCTTCACGATTAGGCCCGGAAAATTATACCCCTAGCCGGACTAGGCTGTTCGACTGGGTGACGTCTGCTAGGGGCCAGTCGCCGGAGCGATCATCTTTTTATGTCCCATAGTTTGTCGTCACCTTTTGCTCTTGTTAACGGGCGCTGATTAGAGGGAAAACCTAAAGAGATCCCGGGTCGTTTTTCACAGAGTGTTATCTTTGTGCATCACCGTTTTAGGTTTCGTGTCTAGGATTTGCTTCATTTTGATGTGTTATGGCCGTACTTAGACTAAATAGGCAAAGGATCTGCTCACCTGAGTAGTTTATCACCTAACTAAACTCTAACAATGTAACTCACGTTACAATAGACTGACTAGAGTCGGAGACGGCTGACGTAAAGTAACGTTCCGTCACATGGAGGAAACGCATTGTCGCAGAAGTTTAGTAGTTGGCGTTCTGGTAACCTTGGCTTGGAAAGTTTTCATTCTGTAGTAAAATTGTCAGTGTTTAAATGCCACGTTAACGAACTTAGATCTACATGTACACGGACAATATAAAATATATTTGCCCGAAATTTCACTCCTTAATTCTGCCGCCCTTGTCATCCGCGATATTTATATCTATTTATCTTTCTTTCTCTTTCTTTCTTTCTTTCTACTCTCTATTTCTCTGTCTCACACACTCTCGATCTCTCCTTCCCTAGATGGAAATATTAGTAACCAACAAACACGCTCATTACGCAATTAGAAAAAGTAGTTATCAATACTGGTTTAAACTGATTCTTAATACTACCACCGCGGAGAAAAATAGGTCCAATATCGAAAGTTTTTTTTTCCTTTCAGGTTAATAAAATAATATCTCGACTAATCTTTATAGCTTGGCTGGTATAGCTTTATAAAATTGAATATCGCCAAAAAAATATATAGATATTAAACATCACCACGGGGCTGATTTTGGCTGGTCACGTGATGGGTGTCAAATCCCCCCACTTGTCGCGGCACTATCACGAAGCACCTGTCCGCGAGTGGGCGTAGTAATACAGCACCTGTACACAGCCAAACTCCCAGTTACACCACTGCCTTGCACGTGCGTTTCATCAGAGATAAATATTGAGGATTCGGTGTAATTTAGGCCGCAATCTTATCTCCAATTATCAAACACTAGTTACCGGCTTATTATGAGCCGCGATCTATTTATAGATATGACGTCTATTGAAGCGGGCACACGTGTTGTCGACAAGTTTCAGCCTGTGTAGATAATCTGTTAGGAGCTTCGCTAACCTGTCAATCACGCACCTGTATACTAGAAGGGGGCGTGGCCCGCAATTTGTGAATGAACGTGTTCGTCAGCTGATCAGATTCAGCGGAATGATACGATTTGTGTTTAATCTAATCTGATGGGTACCACGAGAGTACGGGAAGTACGATTCCCGGAAAGTACTTTTCCATATCTGTTTAGGCCAAACACAGCATGTCGAATACGCAATGTTTACGCACATTTTACGCTTCTTAGTGAATGGACATGGAGCTTAACGTCGCAGCGGGAATCTTTCACCCCACGATTACGCTTCTTGAAATGAGTTCATTATTCTTTTACATGGCAGCGGGAATCTTTCACTAATACGCGACAATACGCTTCTTAAAAGTAACTTTATATAATATTAATTAATACACAAATGTACGAACATTTCATGATAATTGATATCCTCAATCGTACGTATTGACAAACCGGAACTAGGATTTCAATCACAAATACAATAAAAATCTACCTTTGGTTCGTCAGTATCCGCCGTGGTTGACGTGGGTTGTCGTAGTAGCACTGACGCGCCTCGCACGCGCATCTCAGCGGGAACACTGAAACAGTATGGAACGCAGCGTTAAAGGACGACGTCAGTGAAGCATGACGATGTAAATAATCCACTATAGTGGGAGTAAGTAAACAGAGGGGACACCCAAGAGACGAGCCATAACAATAGCACGTGTCTCTTCCCAGCCACATCGACATCGACTTGACCTATTTACAACATCGTACATCGATGTTAACTGGGTCAATGGCCCAATCCAATGAACTGACCAAACTTTACGGTGTTCGAATCCCCAGGAAGGGCTACGTACATACGTATGTGTATATTTTGATTTGATTTCAACACATTTTATTAGCATGAAACCAGAAAAAGACGAAAGGTAAACCACACACAAACGTGTTTTCTTTATTTACAATTATGGTAACAAATTGTATACAATAAAGTAAAATAATAACATTAATAACAAGTATATATCAAGTATAATACGAACATTAATAACATTAATTAAACATATACAATAACGCGCAGAGAAAGAAACCAAATACATAATAAGTATACGTGCATTTTGTTATTTTTTTTTACAAATCTGGTTTTACTTAATGTTGAGCAGATAAACATATGTTTCCAGTTTGGTGATACTGTAAGCTGCCGCTACTAACCATTAGGAATGTCGTTTATTAAAATTAAAAATTAAAAAGGGCATTTATAATCAGGCTGTCTTCCCATATACTAGTAACTGAATAGAGTTAAACATAGTGAGTCAGGATGACTATACATGCAGGGGTGGACCCAGGGTTTTACACATTGTCTATTATTAATGGTAAGAGAGAGAAGAAACAACTTCGATCCATAGACCACCTCGATGACGTTCTGTTCTAGCCAAGTTGATTAATTAAATGTGTATATGACATGTGTGAGTCAGCGGGGCGTGTCCGACTTATTATGGCCCGCTCAAGCCTACACTCGCCCTTACGTGTCCGTCCCACTGACAGACGGATAGACGGACAGACGGACAAACGGACAAACGGACAAACGGATAGATAGTAGACAGACGGGCGACCGCCAGGCGTCATGTGTGAAGGACACAGGTGGATGCGAACTGAGTCGCCAAGCATTACCTTTGGTTGCATACTCCCTAGGGTGTTGACAAGGAACATGAGAGCGCACTGATCCGTTGACCGGAGTAATACTGTACAGTAGCCCTCGAGCACGCGTTCCAGCATGTATTTGACGCAATATAACAGTGCACATTATTATTTTTTATTTTTTATTTTTTATTTATTATTATTATTATTATAAATGATTTATTATTATTATTATTATTATTATTATTATTATTATTATTTTATTATTATTATTATTATTTTATTATTATCATTATTATTACTACTACTGTATAGGAGTATCCCAATGTCGGTATACTCTTTTGAAGAAACACATATTTCTTGTGGAATAAACAACTGATCATATAAGACAGTTTTCCTTTTCCTTACAATAAATAGAAATACAAACCAAATCTTTTATAACGGATTTTCAAATGTGGTTACATTCTCTGCATGTCGCGGTGTTAAAGAGTGTTAAAATCTGTATGTCGCGGTGTTAACGAGTGTTAAAATCTGTATATCGCGATGTTAAAAAGTGTTAAAATCTGTATATCGCGATGTTAAAAAGTGTTAAAATCTGTATGTCGCGATCTTAAAGAATGTTAAAATCTGTATGTCGCGGTGTTAAAGAGTGTGAACATCTGTATGTCGCGGTGTTAAAGTGTTAAAATCTGTATGTCGCGGTGTTAAAGTGTTAAAATCTGTATGTCGCGGTGTTAATGAGTGAGTGAATATGGAGTTTAACGTCGCTGCGGGAATCTTTCACCCATTTGCGACGATCGCGGTGTTAAAGAGTGTTAAAATCTGTATGTCGCGGTGTTAAAAAGTGTTAAAATCTGTATGTCGCGGTGTTCATTGGATCGTGTGTAATACTGAGTGCAGGGTCGAATGTACGGCAATATCACGGCGATGAATTTGGGCTAAGATGCCTTGTCCATGACTTCACGTTTGATAATATTTTCTAATCTTAGCCTTACCTTTTATGTCGCCAAAGCCTGCAATAACATTTTAACCAAACGTCGAGAAGTTCTTTATAAATAGTATTAATATTGACTTTTATTGTACATTTTATGTATATACAAATTTATGTTTTATATAATGTATCATTAGTCTTTCATAAATCGCAGAGCGGTTGGTCTTAGACAATTTTACTTGCAATTTTAGTATCTGGAAAATGTTGTCTATGAGTGAGACTTTAATAAATACATCTGTCTGTCTGTCTGTCTGTCTGTCTGTCTGGTCCTTACATTTGAATGTCATCATTACGACTTCAGTTGAGAACATGCCGTCATATCAACATGACGTCCCTATTCAAGAAAAACAAACCAAATTTAAACGTTCAATTCCGTCTAAGATATATATAGGCAGTTCTTGCAACACGTTAGTTTCCACGGTATACAAACACGTCTTCAGGCATGTATCTCGTGTCTCCATAGAATGTCTGTCTTTACAGTAGAAGTACTACTCAAAAATATATATTATCGTACATACATAAAATGTGAAGGTCAAAACATGCGTGCTCTGTAGCATGCAATGTGTTGAGACTCTCGACATCCTCAACTGTTGTGGCAACGAGCCTTCTTTGATATGGAAGAGTTCTACTACCGACACCGGTATACATGGAGTATTCGCTGACTGTGGTATAGTCAGCTATATTCAACGAGCTCCTCAGTAAATAACATGTCTATCTATATATGCTCCTCAAGTATACCAGTGTCAATGATCCTATCTATAAGTATAGAGGTCACGTGACCGGGTATTTGTTAGCGACGAGATGTCACCGGTGTTGTCGTGGCCGTAAACATTGCCGTCCGACGGGATGGGGGAAATTTCAAATGACCCCGGTCCGAGCCTGGAAGTGATGTAGGCGTATGCAAGTTGTTCAACGATTTTGGTTTAACCCAATAGTTCTGCCGTACGATAGTTTTGCTTCTAATAACCGGAAGTCCGACATATTGGCAAACGGGCATATTTGTAATCAATTTCTGCATTAAATAACCGATATCGTTTTCCTACCCGATGGCATCGCGGAAGAGACAACGAAAAAACTAGATATTCTTTTATTTCTCCATAATAGGAGAGTGTTACATAAAGACACATCTAATATGTACAACAGGCAACATTGATTAAGACGCATTATAGACAGGAATAGTTTGTAGACGCGAATATCAGCGGTGGAATATATCGGGGATTATCACAGTTCCGAGCGCGTACAGATTATTCACAATGGCACATGTAAAATCAACAGTTGGGTCGTCATCTCGTACATCTACAGGACGTCTCGTCTACAGGACAGAAGCCACTCAACAAGGTCCAAGTCTGTTGTTTTTTTATGAAGGCAGACACTCAACTCTATGGGGCCGGTGTTTACTAGACGGTTTTACACCTTCATTAATACTACTAGTCAAAAGCGCCAAGATGATTTTGTAAGCAGCTTCCTGATTGGCTAATAACATATTTCACGAATGCCTTCACGGTAAAGGTAACTGAGGATTAATAGGATTGAGTTTATTAATATTACTTGTTTTAATCTACAGGTACAATGGCTGGAACTCGTGTCTTGATTGCGTCTGTATACCAGCGGTACTATTCGCTATTATAGATCAATACAAGAAATAGCTGTTAGTATAGGCGATGTCAAGAAAGAACGCCTTTTTCTGAGAATTTCAGAAATATTAATTTTATGCAAACCGGTTACTGGTTACGGAACCCTATTAATAGTGATGGGCGATAACGTGTAGAATATGTACAGATATATCCCCAGTTCATGTATCAATATGCTTACACAATAGCTATAAATATACCACCTGTATCAGCTTCTGAGATCCGTGCCGTACTGACAAATGGTACACCTTCTAAATATAGCACTTAGTACAATTACTTGTGATGATACAGCATAACGGGTTTGTGTGTGTGTGTGTGTGTGTGTGTGTGTGTGTGTATGTGTGTGTGTGTGTGTGTGTGTGTGTGTGTGTGCGTGCGTGCGTGCGTGTATGTGTGTGTATGTGAAAGAGAGCGAGAGAGAGAGAAAGAGAAAGGACAGAGTACGTGAAGCGTTTGATTATTTTAAGGTCTTTTAAATTTATGCGATTTATAAATGAGAGTACTTGTATACTCTAAAAGTATATATGTGGCACGTCTTCAAGGCGTATTATGCAATGGAACAGAATGGATGGGCATGTACGATTAACATAACTTGCTTATAACTAACGTACATTTGTCTGACGTAAATGCAACACGACAGGCAGGCATAGCCTACGGCTTCATGTACTGCGTGGTGACAAAAAACAGCCCTCTTCATACAGGGAAAGAAAGTAAGGTTGTAGGTTATTCTATGAGACACAGCAGCCAGCTAGATCATACTGAGTTGATGTTTGTGACGAGGGGAATTGTGTGACAGGTCGCGCATGACGTATATTACCAGTCCAGGCATACTGGCTGAGACTCGTGAATGTCGTTAACAATGTAAAGAAATAAACGTGTATTTTTTTCCCCCAGACGATTCCAGTAGATTTCAATTGTAAGGAAAATCATTTTTGACGCATTAATGTAGAGTGAATTTACATTATTTTCAACAATTTCGCTTACGTTTGTAAATCACATACATTTGGAATGGCAATGGACAGACAGGAACGGAGCGTAGCCTATGTTGTTTTATATGTTAATTTGCACTGAATGACAGATTGAGACGTCGTATTTTTCTTCCATTTTCTTTCTTGTGCATCTGTCTTTTTCAAATATGTTATGCTCAGCAAGTTAGTTGGGTTTTATTTTGTTAGCATGTTACAGTAAGAGGTCTTTTGACTAGAAATACTTAACATATCGGGGTTAATGGGCTACGGCTATAACCAGAAGTATACCCATGTTCCTATTATTAACGGCTATTTCAACACCCGTGAACATGTGATAGAATTACCTCTAGTAAAGTACCGACCCAACATTTACGACTGGTATAGCATGCCTGTGACTGCTTCGTTAGAACAAAACTATGTATCAAAACCTTTAATATAATGGGTGTTGTACTAATTCCGTGGGTACATCTCGAACAGGTGATAACGCATGGATTGCAAAGTAGATTTAATTCATATACGTATAATGAGTACGATGCAATCTACTGTGTATAATATTTTTGTTACAATAACAACGTACATTCTTCATAACATTATATTCAACAGCCAGTGTACCATTAGTCTTCAGCGAGACTACCAGTATTGTTATTCTACCGACAGCCTGTATCCATATCATTTTATTTCCAAACAATAATGTCTTGCATGGCTACACATGCTGCATTTGCATTAAATGTTAAAGGCATAATATCACAGCTGATAGACCTGGATAATGGACACACGAATTTCGATCTGAGACTAATTGCGCTAAATGTATCCACCCACAAGTTGTTATTTAGTGATGTACTTTATCCCCAACACTCGATAGTTACAAAAGAAAATCATATTTTATATGAAATAGGGGAACGTTCCGCTATTTATCTTGTCAAAGATCCATCAACTGAACTGTAAAGGATTTGCGAGAAAACGTTGCGTGTGCGTTGTATATGTTTAAGTCGTACCACTAAGTTATGTCCCCTTGTATTTATTTAATGAAGGAAATAACAATACGATCATATTCAGGTTGTCTATCAGTAGATTACAGGGGGTTGCACTAGATATGTGTCTACCAAACAGCGGTGGGAAGGTTTTTGAAAGTACAAACATGATTTTATGTATACAGTTGGAAAAAAGTTAAGCGCCCCTAGATATAATTAGTACTGAAATAACGTGTAAATTACGTGACGAATATGTCAAAAATGGTGTTCTATCGAAATGATAGGAGGATAAAATGACAACTGAACAACATGCACGTGTATCATGCCACCCATGCTTTTCTCAACATGCAGTATCAATACACTGCAGTTTTGGACATTTAACAT
>JAVCKZ010096604.1:0-11289 GCA_034780755.1 Lepetodrilus elevatus | reverse complement strand
GGCACAATTTTTACGTGACGTTGCAGTAAAAGCAATATGGAAACACATAAAGGTCACGATTGTAATTTACATAAATGAATTTCCAAATTAATAATTGACAGGAACTAAAAAATATCCCAGAGAAATAGGTGGTGCGTTTTCATAGTCTTTCAGTATATATCAGTAAAACAAATTTACTGCACATGTACCTACTTGAAAATACTATTTATACAAACATAATCTACACAAAAATCAACATTACAAAGTAAATAAAACCTTTAAAAACGAAATAATATATCACTTACCGAACGCAGTTACGCCCCTTTCAATGCAAATTTAATAGTGACTATTTTCCGTTGACATTATTCAATTAATATGTATTGCGATCTCGCCTTGCAAGCTAAACACCGAGTTCTTGTCCGATGTGCAAATAGTTATAGGTGTGTCACATTTCAGCGTTTCAATATGTTCAAATGAAACGGACAGAAGTGTTATTGGTATTTATCCGCTCTAGATAACGTCCACATATTGGCATATAATACTGCTGCAATAGCGTGCATGATCACCCCTAGTATTAATTCAGGCCTTTTTATCATCGGTTCATCGATACCGTTAAACGTTGTCCAGGATATTGGCTGGAATACGTTACCATTCCACCATCAGTGCACATTTCGGTACATTTTTCAAGTCTTGCTGATTAACTGTCATGGCAAACCTTCCCAAAATCTGTTTGTCCACGTGGTCACATGTGTTCTAAGTCGGATTCATGTCTGACCAAACTTGTACAGTCCTGGCCTATTTCAAAAGGTTACGTCGCCGTCGATTTTTTTTTAAAGTGACTTCACGGTAGGGAAGATAGGCTCTGATGTCTTCTCGTAGTTGTTTGTACGATGTAGATGTCCAGTAGCATTATTAAATGACGCCGTTGAAGCCGATGACGTCACTGAGCGGCTGGATTTTCGGGGGTAAAGAAAATACTGGCCTTCATTAGCCGTTTTCACACGGTCTTCCTGATGTAGGCATGTCTGATGAGTTTCCAGTTTGACTGAATAGCTTCATCAATAGTTTTTTCTCATGCAAACAAACATGCTTGCAATAATTGGTTACGCGTCGTACCAAACTTTTGACGACTCGCTCTCTCTACATTGTTGATATTCTTGGATTTTCTTTTTCGATAATTCAATTATCGAATGAATAACCATTGCATTTGACTAAACGTTACAATATTTGGGTACGTAAATATAGTTGGTACCGAAAAAAAAAATCCGTTTTCTTCAAAAACTCGATTTGCATTAACAATGTTGGATTACCGTTTGATTTTAGAACCTGATTACAAGTGAATGTGATTGTGGAGTACTACAAATGTTATTTTACTTTACTGTTAGCATTTGGATATCAATTATTATCTCTTAGCAGTGTATTAGCTATCGACAAAGAGAGCGCTATGGTCTCTTCGTGGACAAGAGAGATACCCTGATTGATATTAGATGTGTTATATGTTACTATCATTTATCATCGTATCTGACATTTTATGTACGCATCAATTGAAAATCTCTTCCACACCCTCCCCTCATTATCGTACCACGTGTTTTATTTAAAACACCGAGGTGGGTTCTTCGAAGCATGTACATGTCTTTATGTATTTACCTAATGTATCTTTTTTATAATATGTTTTTCTTTCTGATTTCTTATATCTAAATCTACATCTTTTGAAAAAAATACGTACTCTTCAATTGTCGTGAAGAAAATCAGATAGTAGGCCTTGGGAGTATTGTAGTGGGTAGTTATTTTAGGCTTATTAGCTTCACCTTCAACAGGCTGATCATGGTATATGTACATGGATGAAAGCATGATGACAGTAGGATACGTAGGAAGCAATGGAAGGTCGCCCAGTAAATCCCAAAACAGAAGATTATTCCTGTCTTTCGCCACTCAATTGCATTTCAGCAGCGATGTCAGCTTTGTTCTTCTGGATTATACCGTTGTATTTCATCCACGATACTCACATACAGTTGGACCTCATGTTTTACCATCAACTATTGATGCAGACCTATAGTAATTTACAACATATTTAATATGAAAAACATGTTTGTTTGGCAGCCTATTGATATGACTTTGGTCGTTCATGAACGTGAAATCGTGATAACGACACCGATAATGTATCGTTATGTGATGGTTAACACATGGCCCGGGGCGTTGCAGGCGTGTAATGCACGACGTTGAAGGAATTAGCCCGAGTGCGCAGCTCGGGAGTAATTCCTGAAACGGAGTGCATTGCATGCCTGTAACGCCCGAGGACCGTGTGTTAACTGTCATATATCACGACAAAAATATACAAATAAACGTTGTATACAAATTAGTATAGGAATATACTTAAATCTGTAAGGGATTTTACGAGCGATTCATTCCAATGCCTAACGTATTTATCGTCTATAAAACTTTAGGTTGAACTTTCGTCGGCCTGGTGGCCTAATGGACTAGCGCGCTGGAAATGCGAGAGTTCCAGAGTTCGAATCACGGCAATCGAATTCGTCTTTACAGACTTTGAGTATTTTGAAATAATGTTTGAAACAAACAGCAAACATACGTTCATGCGTTATTACATTTGCCCCCGTTAGTAACGCACGGGTCAATGTTAGTAACGCGCTCCTGACAGTGTATTACGAGAAAAGAAGAGACATATGTCATAGTTGGAGTGTACACCCTGGAGGGATATATGTATATGTATTTATGTCTGTCGGTCAGCTTCTGTACGTGTATCCAGATATATACCTACACTTAGAACAAAATAAACCATTGCATCGAGATCGGAAGTGAGGTATAAGGTGTGATACATTGCTTTCAGGAAGAGCGTTCCTGGGAACTGTATGTGTTACACCAGCCAAGAGTGTATCCATCATCGAGTACACCGAAAACTTGGTAGATGACATAATTGTCGCGTCTCATGAGTTTGGACATGGGTAAGTAGAAAACATGTATATGTTAACATCATTTGGGGCGACAATAAATAATAGAAAAAGTCACAAAGCTGAATTATATTTTATGTTACTTCTTGTATGAATTAGATGCTATTACTAACGGAACCCGTGTAAATATATTTGATGTATATATATGCAAACTACTCAATATACTACTAGTATATAGTTTTAGCTACATATGGCGTGATGGAAATGTTAATCCTGTTTCATATTCTTGTACACGGACGCTAGGCTCAAATGGGTTAAATTAAAGCTGTCTAAAAATATAGTCCTGCAAACCTGGGACCGTATTCACGAAAAGGATTAGGTCAGATTTTGAAGACCAGGGCCGGTATTCATAAAGGGGCTAAGTCAGTTGTTGCTGTATATTTGGTCATCAAAAACGGACTTAAGCCCCTTAATGAATACCGGTCCGGGCAGGGGCCGTATTCATAAGTCAGTTTTTGATGATCAAACATATAGCCAAAACTGACTTAGCCCCTTTATGAATAGGACCGGTATTCATAAAGGGGCTTAAGTTTTGGCTTAAAAGTCTTAAAATTCAAATTAAGTCAAAATTAAAATCTGAAGTCTGTTTTGGACTTAAACCCCTTTAAAGGGGATGTATTCATAAAAGGGCTTAAGTCAGTTTTTGATGATCAACATATAGCGAAAACTGACTTAAACCCTTTTGTGAATACGGCCCCTGGGCACGATTTATGGAAACAAACTGTACAGTTTGAGATTTTGATCAGCTGAGATTTCTCCAATTCCTAGTAGCATATATATCTAAAGCTTTGTCAATATCAAGTATTATAGCATAGATAGCAGTTCTGATATTATTTGTTTTCTTTCCAGACTCAGCTCTCTACATGATAGTCAAGATAACAATTGCCTAAAAGAAGATAGTTATATAATGTCTAGCTCGTACTCTCGTGTCCACTCTGATCAACATAACAACCAGTTCTACTTTTCGTCATGTTCAAAGTCCTACTTCAACGATCATTTCGACAACATTATTACTGGCAGGTAAGTACAAATACATTATTACTGGCAGGTAAGTACATATACATTATTACTGGCAGGTAAGTACATATACATGGTGTACATGACTCAGTACTGAACGTAGAAACGAATTGAATTATTGAATTATAGATATTTAAAGGGACGTTTTTTTCTCGTTAAATTAAAGCTCGGAACTGTGAACATAAATTTCACTCGGGACGTATTTTCCGTAATCATTCGTATCTCGTGGGTTATTCTCTAATTACCCTCTATAGGGCGTGAAAGTAATGGTGGGAGCCTCATTGTGAAACTGACTTCCGGGGACAACTACTACGAGAATAAGCGGCAAGCACATATAACTGCGCATTCATTAATAACCTGGTGCCCGTTACACGACGCTCTTGTAGGCTACAACTATTGTAATGTCAACGCTTTCTATTGTGGCAGGAGCCCAGTTACAACTATTGTAGCACTACAAGAGCGTCGTACAACGACCTCCAGCTGGCTAAACTGTTCCTGTGTGAATACCCTCGCTGAAGACTCACCGCCGGAAGGTTCTATGACAATGGTGGGTGACGTCTCCTTGAGGTCGACGGCGGGGACACCGGTGTAGTAGGCAGCGACACCTGTGACGTAGACGTCGACCACCCTGCTCTCGTCGCTGGTGTTCTTCATCTTCAGCGTTACGGTTATCTCCCCTGTTTTGGCGGTCTCCCCATTGACGCTGAAGTTAAGGTCCGTTTTGGTGGTGACTGGTTCCACCTCCTTCCGGAAGCATATCCTCTGAGCCCGGTCTAGTGCTTCAATATAATCTCCACTACCTGAGAGACGAGGAAGTAAATGATGTACTTTAGATAGCAAACCATGGATAATGATAGATGGTATCCAAGTAATCTAATTATACTATGGACGCAATTATACTATACCTGTATAGTTGCATATCTATGGCAATTTCTCAAATGTTACCATTAAACAACATGCTCCGAATGTTATCTTCATTCAAAGCCATAGACTTTAATCAAATCAAAAGAACTATAGTTGGTGCCATGTTTATAGCCAATTTGGAATTCAAACTAATGTGTCTTAATGTTCCTTTTCTGAGGGCCTATTTTCGAAAACGTTCTTATGAACTTCTTGGCCTAAGAACAGTTCGTAGCCATACTATAATAATACGTATACTAGTTTATTTCGTATATGTAGGTCTCAGGCCCATAAGTGTAGTTCAAATAAATACGGAGATTACATAAACTCTTTTCTAACCATAATAGCGTATTTTACGAATGTACATACATTGTTAAGAACTGTTCTTAGGCTAGGAAGTGCCTAAGAAGGTTTCGAGAATAGGTCCCCTGTGTTTGTAGATAAACGTAGACAGCACATCATGCTGATTTTCCCTATGCCATCATAATTTAGATACCATTGACTGCCATTACACTATGAATTGGATCCTGGCAGATACGTGTACCCATGCCAGCCATTCACTTTGGCGATCACTCTTCATACAATGGGAATTAACACTGAACACTGATGCTGCAAATACGTATTGATAACTAACGCACACGCCAGGCAATGACTAACACAATTTAAGAACCGACTGTGACACAAAGTAGACGAATGAGTTCGAATCCAACGAATATCTATAGATACATGCTAGCTCAGTCTCAGCGAAAGGCCATACTGGTTCTATGTGGCACCAAGAGCATGGGTAAGACATGATATACAGTATAGGCGCATTATAAATGTTTTATTATTATTATTATTATTATTATTATTATTATTATTATAAAACAAATGTTATTATTATTTTTAGAAATTATTATTATTATTATATTATTATTATTATTATTATTATTATTATTAATTATTATTATTATTATTATTATTATTCACTTGTGTTGTCCTACCCTCTTTGTGTTTGTATGCCTCAGTGAGATCTTCCCTGGAGATGGTTCCTGCCGCCTTGGTGCTGAGGCACCGGCCAACCGTGTTCCGGTCCACCCGGAAGGGCGTCATGTTGCCGTCGCTGTCCATGGTCCAGTTCACCTTGTCGCCGTTCACCTCGGCGAACAGGAACTTGGAGTCGTAGCCCAGATACAGCTCGCCGTACTTGATGGAACGCACCGACGACGGACCGCACGTGAACACACCTGGGAAAATGAGAACGCCGGAGTAAATTTTACGAAGCCTCCCCGGTAAAGGTGTTCATCGACCTCGTTAAACTGGCCCTCAGATAATTGGTCATCGCTTGTTTAGAATAAGAATATGAAAATGTTTAAGGAGCGAAACTAGATCTGGGGACCTATTGTCGAAACGTTCTTACGAACTTCTTAGCCTAAGAACAGTTCCGTCTCATTAAAATAAAGATCCGAAACTAACGCTAAAACAGATGAATGACACTCGCTAGTTACGCCGAGATTTTATTTGAATGAGATTGAAGAACACAGCCTACTATAAGAATCGTTAAGATTGTTGTACGATCGTATGACCGTTTCTAGAATAGGCCCCATGATTTTTATTTAGATTATGGGGTTCATTAATATGTAGCCCTTGTCAGTAGGCGTTTCGTATCAATTTTTCGATTTTGAATGATTTTGAATTTTTTTTTAAATTTATAAAATTTTCAAAAAATGTCAAAATCATTAAAAATCGAAAAATTTATACGAAACGCCATTGACAAGGGCTAATTAATATGATACAAGACTATGATACCAGGTGCTTTATTCATATCGTTATATACTTGTAAGAGATGTCTCACCTTCGTTACATTCCTGTGGGGTAGGGTCGAACGCCTGCCACCCATCATGACCAGGGGGCAGGTCAGGCCGCTTAAACCACGCCTCATTCCACACGTGGTAGTCCCTAAATACAGACACGTTCCAATTATTCAATGTGGTACCATTACCTTAACCTTTCAAACCCATTAACCCGAATAATGATTCAATTAACAAATTTGTTACTAAAACTTATATTTCTACTAGTCCTTAGGGTACCTTTAACATTATGAGAAAGGGTTCGTGCTAGCTGTCTAGTGTTAAGATTGATCCCTGTAAATGGCATGAAAACTTAACCAATACGACTTCCAGATCTCAGTTCATGATTCCAATGCAATTATTATAATTATGTCTCGAAAGCAAAGGACAGTTTGATCTGTATGTAGATTTAAACATGTTTAGTCAATTACTTAATTCGTGTTCTTTGTTCTGTTACTTATTGCATCGGCACAGGTGAGTTCTTTACCATATATGGTCATCCATTGTTTTCCTAGGTCTGCCCTCGGGCGTCCAATGAGCGTTCACTGTGCTGCTGAAGTCACTGTCGTGCGCAGACCGGAAGCAGGTGACACAACGCGATGGTAAGCCCAGCGCTCTCAGTACTGGAAACAGATGTACATATGGTTTATGAAGCGCCACCACGAAACTTATTCTTGTGTATACATGTATTTAAAAGCGTAGATATTTCAAAGTATATAGACTATATTTCATAGAGATTTATTCATAGTCATTTCTATTATTTTATTTTTATTTTGTATAAATAATAGTAATACTACTACTAATGATGATGATGATGATGATGATTGACGACATACATGTTGTTAGAACTGCAGCGAATGTCCAGCACTGTCCGTATTTTACGCCCTTCCGCTTCTTCAGGAACTCCTCCAATATAGCGGCACTTCCGTTCCAAGCGTAGGGTGCAACTCCGTCATCGTACTTTCCTGACCAGTTCCCGTTCAAAACGCCGCCATCACGCTCGTTGTTGTTCATCTATAGCAGAATAGGTACAGATTCAGAAATCTTTATAAAGTACATAGAAACACACGTTTCTTATCCCGAAAACATGCAAAGGGGTCACTTTTACCAAATATTAATGGCATTGGCATTAATTAAAATCAGCCTCAGACTTACAGCAATAACTAAGCCTGCACATTTAAAGATCATGGGATAACGTATAATGTTGCTAGCTATAAAACACGGCTTAGAATTGTGAGGGAAAAGATCGAAAGAGCAAATTTAGATAATCGTTTCTGAGATGCGTTTGGGACATGTGTCTAATCTGTTTCTAATTTCACAACGATATTAGCATTTTACCGCAGGGGCGTATCCAATTGGAGGGGGGGGGGGGCTGGAAAATATTGTTCAATAAACACGTATTATGTATCATGGTGAAATTATGAGCCCCCTAAAAAATACACCTGAAAGACTGCATCCGCTACCAATAATGTGAAGCAAACATTATAATGTGCATTCTGATATGTTTTCGTGAAGCTGACATGTCTGTGGTTTACCAATCAGATATGGTATTGTGTACATTATTGTTTAAAGTATTGGATACTTTCTAGAGTATAACTAGCAATGAGATGAGCATTCGGTACATACCACTTTGCACATGGCACGCACGATGAGTATAGGATTATTTCTGGCTTGGTCTCCCAGTTCAGACTTCTCCATCAGAGCCAGGGCAGCGATCAGACATACGTCATCAAACTATAGAAAATAAACTATATATAATAAACTATATAAAATAAACTATATAAAATAAACTATATATAATAAACTATATATACATAAAATAAATGTGTCAAAGTCGTAAAATTATATTATGCTATATAGTACGGGCGTTACGTTTAGTTCACATGATACTGACTGTGTTGCAATGAGTAAGTGAATAGTAGTAGTAGTAGTAGTAGTAGTAGTAGTAGTAGTAGTAGTAGTTATATGAATATGAACGTGACTACATGTACTTGCATGGCGCCAAATCCATATGCTAACATTTGCTCAAGGCGTTACATATTATATTACACTGTGCATGAATAGAACAGAACTGGCTTTTGTATCAATCCTTTTCATTTGTTTCGACAATACGTTTAAACCGAATAGAAACGTTTTATGATTGTATTTTAAATTTGAATATTGTCAGCGTCTTTGAGATAAATCATGAATGCATTCCTTTTAAAATATCCGTCATACACTGAATATCCGTCATACAATATCCGTCATACAATATCCGTCATACAATATCCGTAATACAATATCCTCCAAGTCTTGGACTACACACCTGGCCAAAGTTCCAGGGTCTGACACAGTATCGTCCCACTGTTCCCAGCCAGATCCTCCCCGTCTCCATGAGGACATGCTCCTGGCGTTCTGTCTCGTCCGGGAGGAACACGCTGTCCTCTGTAAGGTAGGTACTGTGTAGGTTAGTCAACAACATCTCCAGCAGTTGCTGTGATATACTAATTCTAACTGTGACACGTTGTTTAGTGTTAAGATCTGTCTTCTGCTAATTTTTCCAAAAGAAACATATATTTGGAGGAACATAATTGATTAATATTGTATACTATGGGAACTTACTTTGCACTTTTAGCTAAGAGTTACCGTAGTCCAAAAGGAGCTTCAGTATTATTTTGTAATTACTAGTGTATGTGAGATAAAGTATTATTTTCAAAATTTAAATAATATCCCATCCAAAGTCTTATGACAGGAAGAAAGTATTCATTGGAAATAAGCAGTTAATTTTGAAGACTACTATAGCTACTATAGCTTGCAAGGGTGAAACAATAAAACGAACTGACCTTCGCACCATGGATTAAAGAGGATGTATATATCATCCGGATGCTTGTATCTGTACTTCTCCACGGTCCCCTGTGTGGATGTGTGGATGGTGTCCACGAACAGCTGGTAGCGACCCACAATGGCGTCCGAGGCAGACGACACCTGTAACTCCACCGCCTTCTCCTCCACCGACACCACGTGGAAGCTCCACTCCGCGTCCTTGACCTTTGTCACGCATTGCACGGACACCACGCTTCCTTTGCTCTGCTGCGGACGACTTCCTGTGAAGAGAAAGAAGATGTTCTACTTCCGCTAACCGAGAATTGTTATTATTTTTATTATATAGAGCCAGAGCCGCTTTCAGTATTCTTTCACTTAAATCAAGGTTTTCAGTTGGAAACTCGCAATATCCATAACGTTGAATGTTGCAGATAACCTTCGATCACCGGCTGATACTATTTTTTAATTGGGGTTTAGAGCCGCTTTCAAGATATTTTCATTTATGTCACGGATTGTAAGTTTAGGGCATGAGGAATGCCCCCGCAACATCCGTAGCACTGAATCTTACAGTAAACCAGCGAGCACCAGCTGGTACTGACAGACCAAGGATGAAAACTGCATTACCACGGTACAAACACACTATATATACTTACTATTTAAGTTATTAAAGTACAAGAGAACGCGGTCGGAAAATACCTTTGGAACCAGTCAAGGATAATTGTTTTTTAAGCTAAATCTGCAAAGTACATTCACTTATCAGGATTATTGTCATCGCTTTTTTTGGCCTGCATTGCCTTTAGGTTATAGGGAACGTCCTTGACACCGCTCAGAAAAGTACACATATTTTGAAGCGCAGAATATATATAGGATTACTCTCCTTCACGAACTTCCTGTTAATTCCGAGGTTATTTTCCGAATGTACTCTCTTGTTCGTAAAGTAATAGAAAATACATTTAGGATGTTCCGATTGTGATGGAAGTCATTTCCGGTAGATAAATAGCTTGTTTCATCTTAAAGTTGCTGATAATATTATAGCAAATATAGCTTCGTCTCTGAATATTAAAGTATCGATCATAGACGGGATGTCTGAAACAAGAAGCTGGTTGAACGCAGCACTTCGTTATAAATACAAATCAATTGCAAGTAGTTCCAGGTCAAATTTCATTTCAGAATTAAATGCTTCAACTATCCCCCGGAATTACGAAACTTTCTTAGTAGCCTACGATTTCATGCTCATATGAAAGTTTTATTCACAAATCCCCATGTAAAAAGCTTGAGCATCGCACTTAAAAGGTGTCGTAATCTCGAAGCCAGATGTTGCAGGATTGCGTAAGAGATTATATTGCATTAGATATTTTATTTTTTGTTATTTTAGCTTCGCAAATTTGCAATTTTATAGCAAAAATTAAATAATTTGGGTTTTCTTTCCAACCTGTGACGAACTTGAGGATGATCTGATCCTCTGAAGCGATGTAGTTCCTCTCGAAGTAGATCTTGACGGAGAACTGTTGTCCTCGTCTCAGGACAAGGTTGGGGATCTCGTAGCTACTGGTTCTGTGAGCCTGACGATTAATGTTCTTGTCGAAGTCGATAGTTCTCGGCTTCAGCTGGCCCTCTGGTAACATACAGTGTATGTAGGATGTCAGTTATAATCTGTGTTGCTGTAACAGTTACTCGGGGAGCGGGGAAGGAGGGAGGGAGGGACAGAGAGAGAGAGAGAGATAGAGAGAGAGAGAGGGAGAGAGAGAGAGAGAGAGAGAGAGAGAGAGAGAGAGAGAGAGAGAGAGAGAGAGAGA